>JAQFZM010002385.1:0-13860 GCA_034695785.1 Galumna obvia | reverse complement strand
AGAAATTCTTCAAAAAAGACGTCACTTAAAAAATTGCTAGAAATTACTAAAACTTATAAAACTTTTACAAGAATTCAATATAAAGTTCTGAAAAATAAAATCATTAAAAAATATTTTAAATAATAAAATTATTATAATTAAATCCTTTTATGCCAAATATTGTGAGGGCCCTAAAAAGGGCCGTTTTTTCATCGAAAGCTGATTTTTTGTCTATAAAAATAATTTTTAAATTAAATTCTAAAAATAAATGCATACCTTCGGAAACAGTGGATAGATAAGGAAGGGGTCGCCATTTCCACTCCAGAAAAGAAAGATTTTATTCGGATCTGAAGTATTATATCTGCTCTTGGTCTCATCAAACACACAAACGAATTTAAGTCCAAATTCTTTCCCAAACCGAAATAAATCCATTTCACTGATATGTCCAGATTGTCTTTGAGGGCACAAAAGTGTTGTCACTTCTGCGAATCGTTCTGCGTCATCTCTCACCTAAAACGCAATTCCAAATCGAACAATCGGATCGAAAGTTGGTGAACCGAAGAGAATCATTGATATAGATGTTGTGATACAATTCCCGTTAGTTCCCGACTCAAATGCTTTAAATTCTTTTCCATCGATTAAAACAATTGGATATTTCGGTGGAGGTTTCCAAGAATTGGGAATTTGGAAACTTCTTGAAGTTTTAAATTTTAGCCTAAATTGAGTGATTCGTTCGTGACTAAAGTTGGGAAGAGTTCCAGTTGTTTGGTAATTTTGTAACTCTTGGAGACAACTATTCTTCAAAAGATCACCTTCTACACTGAATGAATTCAAATGGTGTTGTATTGATGGCTGATATTTGGTAAGAAACCGGAGATAAGGAATTTAAATATGTTTCCCAAATTTGATAAAGGTATATCATGGACCTTCACTACCCTGATTAAAAATGGAATAATAGTCAACCAAGAGATTGAATGGATAACCATTGATATGGAATTCATATATGAAAACCAGTCAGGACTCCAATAATAAATCTTTTGTACAAAAGGTCCTGACAATTGTATAGAACCTAATTGTTAACATGTTCAAATATTTAAAAAATCAAATTTTTTCGCTACCATTAAATTGAAGATTAAAAAGTGCCATTACTATAAACATCAAGAGCAATTGTTTTCTCCTTTGTTAGGCCTTTTCTTAAAGACTGTTCGAACCATAATTTTAATATTACTAAGATCAAATAATAGTCTAATCGGGTGCTTATTTTTGTCTTCCACACTCATATTAGATCTCAATTTAACCTTGTTGACTTCACGGTTATCCTTTTCTTGAATTTCCTGTAATTTCATTTCAATTCTCATCTCTTGTTTTCTGGCAAACCTTTCGTTAACCATAAATACAATCCACCGAAAAGCCTATAACTAAACACCCAATGAATTAATAAAAGAGAGGCTATAGTTTCTAATTTCAATAGTGTGAAACATTGGCTTCTGTACTAATAGATAACCACCAAGAGATTAACCAATGTGCACGGCTAGATAAAATTAAAATGCTATTTAAAATCTTAAATAATATTTAAAAGTTTTATTTAAAAAACAATTTATTTTGATTTACATCATAAATTGTTTACCAGATATATTGGCCAAAATAGTGGTGTGTAATTCAAAATAACCCTTAGATCGAAAAATTTCTGAATATATCCCCTTAACTTTTGTAATTATAACATTGCATAATATACTTATAATCAGGGATGGCAAATGACCGAGGTCCATGGATATATAAGGAGGGAATTTTGAAAATTATCAAATATTGCTAAAAAACAAATAAAACATCATTTTTAAGGCTTTATCTGAATTACATGACTTTATTTAGTCATATTTTAATGCAATTTATCAAGGTTAATTCAAAAAAATAAAAAAATTTGGCAAAATTGCAAATTTCTAAAATTTTCAAAATTTTTAAGGACCAAACTTTAAGGATAAATGCATGATTTTTGTCGATTTTATGCATTTATTGAGATTTTTCTTTAACCATCTTCAAAATTTCGGCCATCTTTCGATTTTTTCTTTAATATTTTCTCTTTTTTGCCTAATTTTATGAATTTCCCCATCTTTATTTCTCTCTTTCTCTAGAGGTGGGTCCTCTAACCCTTGTCTAAGGCCGGGGTATTTTTCCGATTTTTGGCTCCAAGGGTGATATTCCGGAATAATATTCCCCCTGCTAATAATAGAATCTCAATATATTTCTTACTATTTAGCTTTTGTAATTTTAACATTGAATAATATATTGATAATACAGTAAACGAGTAATTTTTTATTACTTTATATATTTATTAGTATTATTTAATATTAAACAATAATTTACTGCTTTTAGATTTTATTTATTATTATTTTCCTTTAATTAAATAAGGAGTAATTCATGTTTCAAAAATAAATAAAACCAATATATTTTGTACTTTTACTATTAGATTTAAAGTAAGTTAAAGTAAAAGTATAAATTATAAAAATAATTTATTTAAAATATTACTTAATTTTAATATATTTTATAATCAATTTATAATAATAAAAAACAAATAAAATGTGGGATCTTCTTAAAACACAAATTTTAATAAGCATTTTAAAAACATATTTCAATAATTTAAATGCGATTAATTTACACTTTTTAAAATACTAAATAAATTAATTATGAAATAAGATACAGTGTATTCTCCCAGATATTAATAGGAAAATGCATGGAGAATTTGATAACTGGGAGAGTTCACAACTCCAAGAGTCAACACTACAAGATTGCAAAGAAATAAAATTATATCTTTAGTCTTAAAATCACAAATTTATGCATAAAACCAAAATTGATACACATCAATATTTTGATCATGTAAAATCCGATATATTTGCTAATATTTTAATATTGATAACTATGTCAAACAACTTTCATGCTAAAAAAGTTTTGATTAAACTTAAATAAAGTTGAAATTGGAATTCAAAATTTCATAATAAATTTTATTTTTTCTCAATTTTAAACTCATAGTTATAAGGTAACTTTATCTCTTTGAAAAAATTTTTTTTATTTCTAATTTATAATATCTAGATTATCATGGTGATAACCGCTTGAAAATCCATAAATCCATTCATGTTTTATAGAGGTTCAAGCGACTTACCATAGTTCTGTCCACAACTTTATATTAAAATTAAATTACAACTTATAAATAAATTTTATGAAATAAGAAATATTTTGAAAATATTTTTATAAATTAAAATAAACCCTTCGATTACTAATTTTTATAAGTATTTACAACTTATTTTCTTTTATCGGTTAAGTTGATTTTTATGAAAAAACAATTTTTTTCAATGAATAAAGCAAAAACGAATCTTGTATTATAAATATGATATCTAGAACAATCATTTACTTTAATAATCGTCTAATTATTTTTTAATTATTTCAACATACAGTAGGCATAATAATTACTTACCCATCAGATCGCAGCAGCTTAAGAATTAAAATTATTTGCTTTATTATGTTCACTTTAATTGTCTTTCACTATTAGGCAATATTCGTTCATATTGTACTTATTCTGTTTATTTTATAACATTCTTATCTAAAGGAATTTGTGATAAAAGCCTTTCATAACAAAATAAAAGAAGAGTCCCTAAGGGTTAAAGTTTAAGGATTCTTTATTGTAATCAGTTTTTAATTGTAAAATTACCTTGGCAAATCATATTAATTACAAAAGAATATCGACATTTCATATATTTATTGGAAGGTTTTAACTTAATATTCTTAAGTTATAATATGGAATAGACCCTATTTTTTAACCAAGTACTTTATAACACTAATTAATAAAATTTATAAAAAATAAACTCACCCAAGAAAATGCACATTTCGAATATTATAAATCTTAAAGCCATTAGTTTTGGTGGTGTCTTTGAGGACATGTAATGAGTTATAGCTACTCTGGAGGAAATTGATCCGCCCAATGCTGTGATCGGAATTTGACTGAGCAAGTTTAAATATGGACCTAGGCATAAAAGATACTTTTTATATTCAATGACAAAAAATAAAATCATTACTCATTTGAAATATAATCGATAATAATATTAAGATTAATAACTCTATAAGAGATTAGCTGACACCCAATAATAAGAGTATTTTTCTTCCCCTCACATATCTGTCAATCCATGCGCCCACAAATAGTGCCCAGATTAGTCCCGGAACAGTTGTAATATATGTGTTGTAAGAAGCTGGGTAAAATATAAATTTATATTGAAGTATGATAGATAAACAAGTTTAACAATAAAATAACAATAAATTATCATCTTACTAACTTTAGCGGCTTCAGCAAGCACACTTGATTTATAATGACCAGGACCACTTTCCATTTCATGAGATGAAGGCAGGTCTCGACTGAGACTCTCGACAATATGTGGCGTTTGATGTATACCATTGCATACATATCTTATCCTGAAGTAATTGAGTGCTCGGAGTCATCTTAAGAGACATTTGGAAAATTACCATGAAAAAATATGGCTCCACTCTTAGTAGTTTAATAAACTTCAATGCTTTAGTCAATCTCTGCTTTATCCATGGTACTTCATTACTGGGCTCCATTTATATTTAAAATTAGACCAAGAATAATTGTTTAGAATATTGAAAAACTTGTAAAACTGAATAAATTTTTATAGTTTTCTGGTTTTTGAATGAAAAAACAATTAAATAATAATTACTATACAAAGTGTTAATACTTTTAAGAGTAAACACACTTATATCTTTAGCCACTGTTCTTCACAGTAAAAATGTCATAACTTGTGATCATAAGGGCTTTTATCAGATTTCTTGAGATTTATAACATCCTGGGATTGAACTGAAATTTTATCTCTTTTATCACTTGTTTTATAAGATAAAAGACCTTGTTATTTTATACAATGTTTGCTTAATTGTAAAAATGTTTAATAAAAACATTTCTATTTTTATTTTTTGATAATCACAAAGATATAGTTAAGAATTTCAATAGCATATTAAAACAGATATCTTAGAAAACAATCATAAAAATAAATAAAGCTTGAATAAAAAGTTACAAGTTCATTCAGGGTGTAATATTTTAAGCTAAAAGACTCGGGTGATTTTACTGACACCTCAATCTATTGTCAGATCAAATAAAAGATAAAATATAAAACAATTTATTATAATTTTGTTTTATAATAATTAAAAAATTGTTTGGCGTTTCTTTAATGCTATTGTTTTCAGTAATTATTGAGGATGTGTTTAACAACGGTTTACACTATTCAATAAGCATTTAAATACACCTTGTTTCAAAAATAACTAGGACAACTTAACTAGCTATATCTTCTAAACACCTTAATGAAATTCAAATAAAATTTTATACACAGATACATTAACTCTTCCGGTTGATTAATATAAGGTTTAATTTAAAAATACTTATTTTTAAGTTTTTAAAAATTATGAAAATTAAGATTTTTAGTATTTTTTGTATGATACCCTATTAGGTTTGGTACCTTCTGAGGACTTTATCTTAATTTTATCAAAGTGTTCCAAGCAGCAAAATTTTTGCTACTTTAATAACCTATTGAAAAGTCATTAAATAACTAATTAATTATTTGATCCAGTTTTTTATATGTGCCCCAATTTTTCATTTTGCTCAAAAATTATATATACAACCTAACATAGTTTTGTCATTTCTCAACCGATTTTAATGAACATGGTATCAAATTAAAGATATTGAGAAGCACTTTAATAATCCGCTAACAGGATTTGAATCGGCTAAACCGTTCACTAGCAATCAGAAAATGTGATATTTTGACTTTTTGAGACCCCTAATATTTGTGTTCAAAAATCAAATATTATAATTATCAATCGGGGAGTTAATGTATCTTTGTTTAAAATTTTATTGAATTTCATCTACGCGTATAGAAATTATAGCTTTTTGAGTTGTCCTAGTTAGTTTTGAAACAAAGTTTAGATTTATGTACTTTTATCTGTTGTTTGGATCTACATTGATTTTTAAAAAATCAATGTATTAATCGCATACTTTTATCTTGTGTTTGCTCTAATTAAATTTTCAAATATATACAAATGTATATAACTTATATATTAAACATTTTATATAACTTTATTAATAAACTGTAAATATAATAATGAAATAAACTCTTATTTGGCAATAATAACCTAAAGTAACATTGGGGAGAAAAGTAAGATCTTTTACTTTTAAAATAATTTCGAAATTTAGATATATAATTTTAATGAAAATTGATTAGGTTAAATGGCATCACAGAATAATTTATTGAAAGTAAATATGTATTTTACATCTAAAATAATAAGAAGTATAAAATAAAATCTTTTAACACTTTTAATACTAATTTAGAATAAACCTTTCTAAGATGACCTTAAGAAGGATTTTTAGATAATTTAATTAAATCTTAAAGAAATACTTAGCCCCTTCCCTAAAATCTAAAACTTACCTTAGAAACCCAACTTTAATATGAAGCGTAAATCTCTGATGATATGACGGTTATATCATAATAAGAGAAAGTATTTTTACTAAATTCCCGACTTTATATGGTTAAATATATCTTAGGGAATTTATTTCAAATAAATATAAATAAACTCTGATTTGTCTATAAGAAAATTTATATTAACGAATTTTTCCGAATTTTCAAGTTCTCGCCAAAAATTCCCGATTTTGCAAATTTATTCAAATATTTGCCGAAAATTTATAAATTTCATATTAAAATTACAAACAATTTTATATTGGAAAACTGATTTGAATTCTATTTGTTAAAAACATTATTTTATGTCATGTCAAGTCTTCTATCTCTCAACACTTAGGCATTTTAATAAATAGAAGACAGAATTCATATCTGAGAATAGTATCCCAGAATGTTTTATAAGGTATTTTGATATCACCTTTGATTGCAAAAATTTTACACAAATCTGCAGTAAAATCCTTACCACCTCAAATTTCTGCATATGTTGAGTTAAACTAAAACAAAATATCATAAGCTAAATGAAAAATATATTAAACTCAACATTGAAACTTGAATTATAGTAAAACTTAATTATTTATTTGATATTTAATGCAAATTTTATAGATATTTGGGTCATTCTTTCATTAACAATTAAACAGTTGGTTTTTATATTCCCTTATTATACTCACGTTCCCCTACAGAAATAATTGGTTTATTATCCAGAAAAATACTTGCTCTACTCATAACAAAAGTAAATTTGTAAACATTTAAGTTTTCATTTGTAAAAAAAATTTAAACCTAGAATTTAAATCAGATTTTAATTAAAATATTTAATAATAATTACCAAATATACAGTCACCAAAATGTTTGTCATATTAAGGTAGGTTAAATGCACATAAATTTGCAAATAGTAAGAATATCTTGATAATTTTTTCAATAAAATATACTAGACAAATTTCTGCTACAAAATAGCAAGACGAAATTTACATGATTATTCAATTAATAATAAAATAAGCTTGATGAAAATGAGAAAAATAATTTATATTAATAAATTCAATTTTTATTCAAATTAATATTTTGAGTACCCCAATTTATAAACTAGTTCAAATTTATTTTAGTGTATTATTACGTGGGCGTGTCCAAATGAGATTAGAGGCTTTTTTGTAGCCCTTTGTGTCCTGATTGAGAAAATAGATATGACTGTCTACAAAATCAGAATCACCAACTACTTTGGTCGTGCCCCCCTAATACCCCCCTATACCGGAGCAAAATACCCTCTCTAATAACCCTCTTTAGAATCGAAAGGTTTGGCTATGCCTGATATACAATCGAGGAAAAACTATGTAAGGACATTTAAACTTCGATAGTTTTTGAATGGATCAATTTATTTTGAAACGGTATTCACTAAATTTATTTGGAATAATTAGAATTTTGAAATTATTAATTAAAAGTTGTATTGTACTAGGATAAAATATTTTTAAATTGAAATAAAATTTATCTGGCATTTTAACGAATTAATAGGCTAATTTCATAGCATTGCTAAAATGTTTTATATGGTTCTAATACAGAACAAATAGCTGTTTAAAATGTTACCAGGTTTGTTGAAATCGGCTAACAAATAAAATAGCTAGGCTTGTTGGAGTGATACATTTTAGATCAAAAAGACAAAATGACTATTGATATAGAAATCTGGAATAGTTAATATCTGAAATATTTTGTTTTTTTTTCAATAAAGTAAGTTCAACCAAGCAAATTTGTTGCTGGACACTATTTGCTTAAATCACAAACAAAGCTGCAATAGGCCTACATATTTGACCAAAATTTTTGAATTTTTCAAATTTATGAAACTTTCAAGTAAAAAATAATTTTATCTTTACTCAAATTTATTGTAATTAAAATTTTATAAATTCTAATTATTCTAGATTATTTTAACGAAAACTGATTGAAAATCCATTGAGCCATTCAAAAATTACAGAGGTTTAAGGGACCTTACATAGTTTTTTCCTCTACCGTATGTTATTTAAAATTTACTAGATATAATACTTTTTTAAAGACTTTTATAAACATTTTTGAAATAATATTTTTTTAATGTCAAACTGTTATTTATTAGTGCAAAATAATTAATACTTGCAGATTTATATTATATAAAATAATTGGGTTATTCCAACCCGAAGTATTTTAATTTCAATTAAGCTTTATATCATATGATTTACACTTCTTTTTAATATTTAAAATATTATTCCTAAATTTTAATTACCATTTCAACTGTGCTAGGTAAAATATAAGTACCCTAATAATTATGACTTAAAAATAATAAAAATATCAAATGATTTTTTGTGTGGTATATTTATCATTTTGCTTACCAAGAACAAAAATTAACCAAAATATTTTTGTTGAATTCATTATAAGTAATAATAGTTTTATTACTTTAAAATTTTTAAACAATCATAATAAAAACAAAAACTTAATTTATAGTATCACAACTAAACTGAATTATGATTAAATGATAAGTAATAAAAGTTAGATTAAAAGTTTGTCTTTTAATCAACAAAATTGTTTAGTTAAAGGCAGCGATGCATATTGAATACACTTATAGAATTAATTTAGAGCGTAATCTATGTGAACCTTATGAACCATAAACTTGGCAAATGAATGAACATAGTCGGTTCATATAGTAAGTATAATGAAATGTTTTAACCCCTATGTATTCAATATTCATCTCTGGTTTAAGGCTTAAAATTAAAGCTAAAATGACGAGTAGTGCGCTATTAGAGAATAATTGTATTCAATACATTGGAAATTGTTTGAATGAGAATTAATGTGAATATTTATATTTTGGATTCGTATTTCATCAAATGTTTACATAACATTGAATAGGGAACTAGGTAATTTGAATCATTATTACAAAATAGTAGTTATGAATCATTGATTAAAACTAAAGAAGATTTGGCTATATATTTGAGACAGTCTTAGTTATTTATTTATGTGTAAAGACATCGAATCTATGCAAATGCATAATTTTATCGGAAATATATACTTAAGTTTTGACTTTGAATCTTTCCTGATCATAAAGTAAGGACCCAAATAACCATGTTTATAAATTCATAAATGCATATAAATTCATATTTCAATCAAAAATGCATATAATTGCATAATTTTAAAATTTTCATATAATTTGTATATTTATCGGCAAAATATTTCTAATTGATTAACCAAAGACTCTACAAACCATTAAAAAATATAATTCAGATTAATTTAATATAAATATTTACATAAAATTTATTATTTTTGTAATAAAAAATCAATATACAAGGTATGTAAAAGTTTAACGTAATCTTAAAATTCGTGCTTGAAAAAATGTAAAACAAAATATATCATTGAAGATTTAAACTCACTAAATATTATTGAATTTAATTGATTAAATTTTAAAACATATTATCTAAATGATAATTTATTAATTATTTTAAAGTTTATTTTTCAATAAACCAAGTAATGGTATCTAGTTATATTAATCAAAAAGGACTAAAATAGGGAATATTTTCCCCATGTCAAAGAAAAGTTGCAAATATTGTAATATAAATATAGATATTAAAATATAGATGATCTTAGTTAAACATTGACAAATGTAAAACTGACCAAATCGATGGTTTTGTCACTGATTCTTTATCTCTTCTACGGCCGGACGATATAAAATATAAATATACACTGGATATATAGCTAAATAAGTGTTTTTTCTTAATTTTTTCGTGCATATATTTTGAATATTTAAGTCATTTTTAATTCATATTATATGACATATAAATGAAAAATAAATGCACAGATTTAATGTGTTTAGTCATCAGTCAGTATATTTCAATATAATAGAGATTTTATCTTGATATAGCGTATAGGCAAGGTGAAATATTAATCATATATATGATTAATATAGGGGTCATTTTTTAATAAACTAGATTATATTATTTAAGAATATAAGATAGAAGGTACTTTTTTAGGCACTAATTTCATTTTGGAATTGTATTTTGAAAATGTATAGATTAAAATAATTAAATTTTCTTACCTCCCACACTTCATTTAAATAATGAATTATTTGATTTCTAGTCTCCATTTCTAATATTTATTTCTTTTAATATAACTCTAAAGATGTAAACACGTTTATTAAACCAAAGGGTTTTAAAATGATCTTGTTCTTTTTGGAAAGGAGGGAATTGATATGTGCGTGAAGTTTGAAGTTTTATGCTATACAAAGTCAATTTTAATCTAATTTATTATTGCTATAACAGACATAGGTAAAGGCTCTCAGGATTATACCCCACCTTAAATCAAAAAAAAATAAAAAGTAATTTTACTTGTCCATAGGCGTAATGTTAAGGTTTCAAAATTTCGGGGAGGGGGTATTTAAAAATACCTCAAATTTACCATGTCTGCTTTAAACAAAGTTTGAACATTATATTATTTATTAAACCTAAATATTTTAGATTAGAAAACTTTTTATATTGATATAAACATTAATAAACATTAAATAAACTTTAAATTCAAAATATACATTTCTATTTTTTCCAGGCCAATTTCACGGCTGATAATTACTATACAAATCACTTCTATGAATCATTAACTTTCAAAAGAGAGCAAGATCATTTTAATTCGCGAATGTTTGATAAAAGTATTTACATCTTAGTATTTCTTTTAAAATAAATGTTATTTTCAATTATAATTAAACTTTTACATACAAATATCTCAAAATGTGAAAACTTTTAAAAAAATCAATTTTTTCTGAGAAATACAAAGCAACTAATTGTAAACTTATTATATACAAAAGGATTTAGCCCTATCTCTACATTATCAGTCATTACTATTGAATTATTATCTAACTTACAACCAATTCAAACAAAGTTTAGAATAAATATTTATTTTAGAGTATATTTCATATAATATGAATCATTTTTGTTGCAATATTTATAGAAATATTGATAAGGTTTTTATATTAAAATTATTTATATAAACAATCAATTTATTATTAAATATTTTTTATATAATTAATTTCTATTAAATTAAGAAATTTTGAATGAATTTTAAATTAAAACCTAAATAAAGAATTTTTTTCACTTAGAGATTTAACCGTGTTTATTTGATCAAATTAATTACCCAGTCTACCATTTTTTTTAATTCAATAATTTTAGTTTAATAATTGAATTTCTTAAAATTGTTGAAACCCTTAATATTTTAGTTTATAATTTACCAAAACTGATAAATGTTAATGGATAAATAGTAATATTTGAATTAAGTACATTTGGGCCTCGATTTAACAAGACCGCTTTTGCCCGCTAGATTAACTTGTTAAATCGAAATAATTTTAAATAAAGTTTATTTTGCATTAATTGGATGCGCATGATGCTATAAATTCACCTTGTTTTACCGAGGTCTTTTTATATCGAGTCTTGTTATATCGAGTCTTGTTATATCGAGTCTTGTTATATGGAAGCCGAACTGTAATTGAAAAATATCTATTAGAATTTCTAAATAATCCTAAACAAGATTGATTGAATTTCAGTTCATTTTAGTTTAACTATAATTTAGTTTTAGTATTTTTTCTTAGCAAAACTATATTTAAGTCATGTTATAATATATTAATGATATTTTTATTTTATGTTTTTAAGTACTTTATCTTTACTACAATCATGAATTAAGGAAAAAAGTTTAAAGTTGAATTAAAATTTAATTTTTTAAATAAAACATTGATGTTGTATTCTATATGCAAGACTAAATTTATTTATGTATTATTTTATCTAAAATAATTTTAGAATCTTTCATAACCTATTTAAGCTATTTTGGTCTAAATTATTTATAGATTACAAATAAATTTTTATATAAAAAATTTAGTCTTAATCATCTTTATTTTCCATTAACTTGCCATTAATTATTTATATTAATTAGGGAACTTCTCGGACACGTTGATAACTTTTAATAAGTAGAAGACCTTATTTACATTATTATTGTTTTCTAGCTATTTTTAAAATATAATTCGAATACTTTTAGAGAATATTTTAAGTAATTCTAAAATTGTTTGATAAGTGTTTAATTAAACTTAATAAAATCATTGTTGTTTTTATATGCTTTAAAATAATAATTGTTTATAATATTATTAATAAAAAAACTATGTAAAATAAATATTTAATGAAGTGCATGTTGAAATGATATTTAAAATATGGAAACAAACAGTTACGGCCAATAAAATACCTTGTAATATACAAGGACACCTTTTCTTTTGAGGAGAAAAAAATGTTTGAGTAGAATAATTAAAAGAATGAGTAATAATTAATTAATATAATAACTCTAATTTAGTTTTTAAACTATACTTGTACAGTTTTAGTTTACAATAATTAGTTTTTTAATTTTATTATGAATTCTATTTTATAACTTTTATGGCAACCAAAGTATTAGGAATCATGAATAATATAATTAAATATCATTTTAATTTAAAACTTGTAGTATAAATCTGTATTAACAAAAACAAAATAAATTAACAAAGAACAAAAACTTAGGTTTTTATACTAACATTATTTCAATGTAAACATTTCAAACTATTAACTTGGTATTTTTAGTTGGCAATGTCAGTACTAATGATTCATTAGTAACGTTACCATACCTCCAGTTCCCTCTTAAATCTCAAGGCTTTGAGGCCTCTATATAGGATCAAGATGTTTTATCTTTTAAATTTAGTTATCTATAAATATTTTTACAATTAGTAATTATATATGAAATAAATTATTTTACAATTATAAAATATAAGTATTCAGTTTATGCTTTAAGATAATTTTAATTTCCGTTTATTTTTTACATTCACATTCCTGTATGAATCATTTTTCACTACATTTACGGAGTAAATTGTATTGTATATATAATCGTTTAGCACCTCCCTCCCCACTGGTGGGATGCAGCGAATAAAATTTTTTCAAAACATTAGCACCCTCTCACCCGGCTTCCCAATCATTAACCCGGACACTCACCAATCCGACCGCTCGTTCAATCATTTGACCGTTTACTCACCTATCCGGCCGCAAACTCACAGACCCGCAAGAAGGTAAAGAATACTGTGCTCTACCAGAAAATCAACCCTTTTGATAGTAACCGGATAATTTCCCTTTTTGATAGAAATGGAGGTCGGGGGTAGGCTGTGCTCTCTCTTGAGATCTACCCTTTGGAAAGTAACAGGAAAATTTCGTCTTTTTGAAAGAAGCGGAAGGGAGTGATAGACTGGACTCCTCCTTGAGATCCACCATTATGATAGTAACGGGAAAACTTCGTATTTTTGATTGAAATGAATTGAATTTAAGCACTGAACCCTCATCAGTGCCTAACTATACCCACCCACCCACCCACCCACCCACCCACCCACCCACCCGCCCCA
>JAQFZM010002384.1:0-13864 GCA_034695785.1 Galumna obvia | reverse complement strand
CAAAACTATATTTTATAAACTCTTGTGATTTTTATTCTAAACGTCATTATTAACCTCTACATTTTTAAAAGCTTTCAATATAATCTTCATTATATTTTTGAGGTTCTTAATTGTGAGCTATCAGTCAAAAGATTTAGCTTGATCCAAAAACATGAGTTCAATAATTTTAAACTTGTCATCCATATATTCTCTATGGGTGACATAAGTTAATGTACAGTTAATGTAGGTACTTTTGGACTTTATAACAATTGCTTATAAAATAACCTAAACTTCAATATTAAGGTTCAAAACATGAATTTTTGTTAATATGTTTTAAACTTATTATTGCAGAGATCATGGGTTTAATCCTTTGAACCCAAAACCATTCATATATTCTCTTTATGTTAGATACATGTATGTTCAAAACTAATTTGCCTTGATCTTTTGATAATACTAATGTTAAACAAATATATTATTAACAAGTTTTACATATTTTAGCTTGCTCATATTTATCCTGATATATCTAAGTAATTGAATAAATAATCATTTTAGAATTTTTTGGGTAAAATTTTGAAATTTAGTTATTTTTAATAAATTCTAATATTTTAGTCATCACTAATAAGTTATTAGTAATAACTAATCACTAATAATGAATGAATTGGTTGAATAAATCATTAAAAGTTAATTTTAAGATTCATTTGTGGTTCACTAATTAATTTATGTTTAAATATATGTCTTTTTTATTCTTAAATCACTAAATTTTTGAATTAATTTTTGTTTTATTTATATAAAATGAATTAAATTTATTTATACTTGTTAACTAATATTTTTATATCAACAAATTTTCTTTAATATTGAAATGTTTTTGTTATTTAGTGTCAAAACGATTATATTATGTTTTATTTATTTCTTCGATAGACTTAACGTTTGTCTCAAATAATTGTTTGATATTTAATTGAATCAATAAATTCATTTCAGGCTCTCAATAGTAAACACTTAATTTGCAAAGACTTAGAAAATTTGAGAAAATCAAAAATCGATGGCATAACTCAAATAAAAAACGAAACGCTTATATTTACAACAAATAGTTTGTGGCGAATCGACTCAAAGTTAAAGACTTGTCGTCACAATTACTTGACAGACATATTCGGATCCGACCATTATTTGAACGATGGTATCGATGCCATCACTTATTACTCTCGCACTGAAACTGTTTATATATTCAGGGTTTGAATTATCTCTTCATAGATTTGAATCTACATGTATATCTAATTTTTTTAAATATAATATAATTTTATCATGATAATTTAGAATGGATTCTTTTGGAGGTGTAACAACAATTTGGAACAAATATCTGAACGAATCCCAATTAAAGACATTCTTCACTTTAAATTAAAGTATGGTATCGACGCCGCTTTGATGGTAATAAACCCAGACTATGATTTATTTAAAGAATTTGATTCTCTTTATCTCTTTAAAGGTATTTCCCATTTTATGAAAGTAGTGTTAAATTTTGTTGACAAATGTTTAATAGACTATATTTTAATAAACTTATATTTTTGAATTAAAGGCCAACAAATCTTCAAATTTGATGTTTACTTCGTTGACGAAATATATATCGATTATTCAGGCAATGAATTTATGACTGATTTAAGACATATTAACGAAAAATTACCACAAAGTATTGATTCAGCGTTTTGTGACCAAAACTTTATTTATTTATACAAAAACAATTTTCAGTATCGAATAAGAGCTCAGATATTTCCGGTTTGTTTTAACTTATTTTAGATTAAATTAAATTTAATTTAATTTATAAATTTTATTTCAGGAAAAGGATAACCAAATAGTTGTGGAGAGGGCTCTCACTGGAATTATTGAGGAAAAACCCATAACTTTGGCACAAATAATAGGTTTTTATATTTTAATAATAATTGATAAGATATTCATTGAATCCGTCAATTATTTGCAAAATTTCTCATTTGGTTTAATGGATACTCATTTAATAAAAGGCAATGAAATGTTGGCAATGATTTTCACTTCAATAATTGTGTCGATAGGAATTGGCATTATATTTATTTTCTATAAACTAAGCAAGTTCTATTTCACTAAAATTAGACTTAAATAATTATATAATTCTGTATAAATAAAAAGTTATGATTTAAATAATTTTATATTAAATAACTAAAAAAATAAATTTATTGTGATTTTGATTTTAAATATCAATAAAATTCCTTAAAAACAACTTTTTTTAATAAAAATATTGAATTAAATAATGGAAACGCATTAAACATAAATCGGATGATTACTGTTTTATCAAATAAATGAAGAGAACAACAATTTAGATAAAATATCATAAAAATTGTAACCAAATTGTCTGTATTTGACAAAAGCTTTCATAACTCGTGAGTAATGCAACAAATAATTGATATGAAGTCAAAAGTAATCGTTTAAAAGCAATTAATTTGTTATAAATAGTTTATTAGTAGGTATTACACAAAAACAGTTAAATTTGTTTTGACAATTGTTTTGCACAAAATGCATACCTCTTAATAAAAATGTTGTGAAAATTACCTTGATAATTGTTTGTTGATAATCACTATATTAAAGTATAGGAAAACAATTTTAAAACTTTTTTTGCAAACAATTTGAAAAACTCAACAAAAAGTTTGTTTATAGTTTACTTCATTTTTGTAATAAATTATCCAAAACTTTATTTTAGACCAAAATATAATTTTATTATTAGAAAAATAATGAGGTTCTGGTCATACCATACTTTTAAATATAGTGAAGAGCAGTTTTTCTTTGAACTCATTTATTAGTTGTTTATTTTGAGGTTTAATTACTTTATTAGTTAAGTTCCGTCACTTGTTTTTCATTACGAATAAACAAATAAATAATATTTGAGTCAAACATTTATTGCAATAAAAAATAAAAATTCGAGTTTTTTTAAGTTTAAAAATTAAATTCATTAACACAAAAAAAATAATTAAAAGGTTACCATTACAATTTATTCTAATAATTCCATACCATCTAGTAGAATCTTTATAAATAAATATTAATCTTGCTAAAACTGATAGATACTCTATAAAATACAATTTACAATTTAATGTTATAATTAAATAATAAAAATTATTTGAAATATTAAATTCTAAGTGTATTATAATTTATTGGGATTTTAAAAGCAAGGTGAAAATATTAATTATTTTATTTATTATATTATAAATATTTCTTAAGAATTTGAAACACTTTTGTTAAATACCTGGAATATTCCCACAAATAAAACTTATCTCTCAATTTTTCTATTAATTAGAATAAATTTTATGACTTTATTTACAGGAATTGTTTATTACCTCTTAATTGATATAAATTTTGGTATAAAAACATAAGTAATTCAACGTAAAACAAAAGTAATCAAAAGTGTCTCAAAAGAGAATTTTTGCAATAATTGAAGTGAAAATGGTTTCGATTTCATTAACAGTATTTTTGTTATTATTGTCTTATAATGTATGCAATTGTGAAGATTGGCATAAATGGTGGCCTGGTCAAACAACAAAAGCACCACTAAACTTGGTTTGTGGGGTTGGCCTCACACCCATCAGCGGTCAAATGAATGGCACCAGAGATGCCAATATCGGAGAAGTTCCCTGGCAAGTGTCTGTTCAGTCTAAAGATGGAGGAAAATGGGCTCATTCTTGTGGTGGAGTCGTTATTAACAAAAACTTTGTTCTGACAAGTGCTGAGTGCGCGGGAGGGGGGTACGCCACTTCTCTTTACCACTCATTACATATTTAATTTAAACTAATTTTACTTTTAGATCAAATAATGAAGCGATGTGTAGGTCTGAGGCAGGAATAGTGGACCTCCCAAAGGGTGGTTGGACTCGAAGAAAAAGACAGGGGGCTCCTTCTTATCCAGGTCAACAGACCCCTGGTTTACAGTACACAATGCGTACATTCATTCATCCGGATTTCGATAAAACAACTCTAAAAAATAACCTTGCACTTTTGGCTTTGGCTCAACCTTTCGATGTGGACAAAGCTGAGGGTAAAATCAATAGTATTTGTTTACCGGGAAAAGAAGACCACTCCAAAGATCAACATTTTATAAGCGGTTGGGGAGCCATTGAAGGTGTTATTAATTTGAGGCCAAAATTACAAATTATCAAGGCTAAAATCGTTGGATGTGAACCTGATGTTCAACCAATTGATAATCAGTTATGTGTTGTACAAGATTTAGATGATTCGGTTGAGGACTGTGTGGTCAGTAGTCTTAGAAATACTGTTTTTCAATTTAAGTAAAATATTTACATTTTTAGGGCGATTTTGGCGGACCTTTATTTGCAACGAATGGCAATACTTCCACTTTAATTGGTTTATATTCTTCAGGAAATGGTTGTAATCTTAACAATACCGCAAAATTCATTGACATTAAGCCATACCTCATTTGGATCAGAGATAACTCTAAACCTATTTACGAATAAAAACGAAATAAAACAAACGATAGTTTTATTATATTTCAATAATTAGTTAATAAGTAATTTCGAGGAATAAAATAATGCATTTATTTTAGAATTATTTTTAAACGATTTGTAAAATCTTGACTTTTATCGACTTTTTTTTATAATAAAATTCAATTCATTCCTCAATTCATGTCTTAAAATGTCTTAAAATATAATTAAAAGTATAATTAAGTTAATGTTTTCAATGGATTTCAATATAAATTAATTGTAATTAAATAAAACTCTTAGTTTTAAAAACTTGTGTTAATGAGATATTTAGTGACGAACGTTAGCACTAATCCGTTGTCGGAATCGTTTCCTCTCTTCTTCATCGAAATACCAGACCGTAATCGCAAATCTCAGCCTTTTTGTTGGTAAGACTTCGTGTAAATTCCTTCTATCGGACCAAAAACAAATCAGTCGATCGAATTCTGGCGCAACATTTAGTGGCTGTTGATTAGCCACTTGAGACGGGTATATCCTTAAGAGTCCGCCGTCGGTCTGAATATAATTTAATCATTAAATTAATTCGTATTATTTATGAAATACCATTGGATTCCAACATTTGTTAATATAATAAATACATGTAATATATCTTCCGTCGCCTATTGTGTTGTCCGCGTGTTGTTTATATCGCGACTCTTTTGTAATGAAAATCAAAATAAATTGTTTATATGAAAAGAGTCTTTTGTTTCAAAGATTTGATAAAATTATTTTTTTAAAAATTCTTAGATATGAAAACAATTGGATTATGTTTTGTGTTTTGAGTATTTAATGTCAAAATTATATTAAAAAAGTAAAATAATAGTTTTGTTACCTTGCCCAGGATAACAAGCAACCATAGCGGACGTGCGACTGGATATGGTATTGATGCCCATTAATCCGTTGTTATTCATTTTATTGCATTTGAATATAATTTTATCCAAAGTTGTCATTAGAATACTTATGAATTTACAATTGGGTTCACTACCATTGACCCAATATATGGAATCTCCTCTAATCTTTTCATTGTTAATATCACAGACTTTATTATTGTTCACAACTTTTCCGTCACTGAACACAACCTAAACAACAAAATTTTAAATAAAATTTAATAAAAGTTTTACCAAAACTAATCATTAATCAAATCTATTGAATGAAAATTTTAATTTAAAAGAGTTTTAATGAATTTAATTTAAATATAATTATTTTGTTTAATATTAATAATTATAAGCGAACCGTTTGGTAAAGATATACGACTTCTTGGAGTATATATTCTCCCAACTGTTCCATAAAATTGTCGATAAGACAAACGCCGACAGTATTCATATCGCGTATGATTTTCATACAGTAGTCATCAATTTTGGCGTTAATCTTCATTTTAGACTTTTCAATGTCAATGAAATACTGTTCCTCCAAATTAGTGGAGTTGTCAATGACTGTCGGATTGAGGTTTGGCACAGAATGATAATCACTATTAATTGGGTAATAATTTTGTGCTGAGTTTTGGTCCATTTCTATGACTTCCGCGGTTTTGTGATTGATGTGGTTATCCGTTGTATTGTATCCATTACTAAAAGTTCCAACATTTTGGACATACATTTGGCTGATTTCATCTATCATTTGGTCATCAATTTGCAAATCCAAACAAATCTGTTCTAAGAACTGATTTTCCATATATTTGTCTGATCTGTTCGAAGAATAAATACAATTTTACGTCAAAGGAAGACATTTTTAATCACTTTATAGCTCGAAGTGTTTTTTAATTCTTTAAACAAAAAACTACACATATTTTCGATTAAACATTGAATCACTGAATCAGGTTTTAAATTATTCGCATATTTTTTACAGTAAAAGTCTTACTTAAACTCATTTTTCAAAGTTTATGAAAAGATAGATGTAGTCAGGGATTATCGCATGCCGTCCACAATCACTTTCACAGCTAATATCAAATTAAACTCATTTTCTTCACTTTTTTAAGTAAAAGTAGTTTTTATGATATTTTTTGTTTAAAATATCGTAACTCTTTTTCAATTCAAACCCGTCTCAAAAGTGATTTCACTATGCATTAATTAGCATCTACTAGATTTATATCTTGGTACAGCCATAGGAACAGGAATATTTGTTACAATATATATAAAGGAAGAGAAAGGGAAAGGGAAGAGAAAAAAAGAGGGGAACAGAGATTTTTTGCAGACAAAATATTCCGTTTTTATATTTTAAATAAATGAAATGTTTTTACTGAAGTTTTATTGAATTTGGTATTTCACCTTAATATTTAATGCATATTCAAGCACAAACTCATTAATAAGCGAATCCTTATTAAACTAATGTATGGGTATCTTATTATCATTTGATCTTTTAAAGAATTATACCATGGTAACTTAATATTTAATTTAATTAATTAAACTTTAATTAATAAAATTTTAAAATTTACTGAAGAAAAGGTAACAATCATTGACTCAAATAAATGATAAAATCTGAGGATATTTCAAAATAAAAACATTAATTTAGTTATTTATTAAAACATTTAAAGAAAGCTAAGGTCTGAAAGTAGACCCTTGACGTCATTCAACATAAAAAGAAAGCATAAAAAGAATTCAATTTGAGGTTCATTTGAGGGTTAAAGGGTTTGTCGGACTCGTCTGTACTCTTTTTGGAAATTTTGTCGACATTTAGCGGTTCATTAACTCAATTAGTAGTAAATCATTTATAAAAAAAAAATATTCATTAAATATAAGCCCGAATTCCTTTATTTCAAATCTCATAAATATAACGAAGATTTCATATGATTTTTATGTCCAAAAGACTATTAAACTATTAATTATCTCTTCATTCGTTTCGGATTGAAAAGAGGTTAACGTTTTAGTTATCTTTTAGTTTACTATAAAAATTACATAACTTTTATATAAATATTATTTACATTTTACTGAAAATTTTCAGTAAATATTTACAGTTTTAATTAATTTATACAAAATTAAAAACAAATTTAAATGAAATAAAATGAATAATAGACAGGGATGAAGAAAAGGGGTTTGAAATACTGCTCACCTGAAAATTGGAAATTCCCTCTCAATCAAAGAACGGATAAATTTGATAAATTGTTAACAAATTGCTTTTAAATCTATACATTTGAGAAAAATTGTGTCTAATCCTAAACACTAAATAAATTTTTTAGTCTTTTAGTCTGTAAAGACAGTTTTGACCATGATATAAAGTATAAGAATGGTATGAAACACTGAATACTCAACCAAGTATTAAAGGGTTTAATTTTAAGTAAGCTAGATAATGATTCTAACTAGGTCATAAAAAAGTCATATTTATCTACTAAAATCACCTAGAATACTAAAAATAACGAATGATAACATTTTAGCTATTTTTGGAAAATCCCCTTCAGCTCATACCTCAAATGATGGCTCTTTAATCTGCCCCTCGAATCAATACTTTTGGTCATCTCTGAGAATAATTAATTACAATTTACTTACAATTTGTTTATTTGAGAATAGTTTTGGCCCAAAATTTTGGTTTGTTTTTTGAACTTTGAATTCTAAGACATACGAAAGCGATGACCCCTTTTAAGTTTCAAATCATTTGATTTACACATTTTTAATGAAACTTTTTGTTAAAAATCTTTTATCGATTATCAAATTCTTGGACTTTAAATAAAATACTATTTAGACTGACCAGGGGCATTCGTTATTACTCATTAGTATAATTCCATGAATTTATGTCATCCATATATTCTTTATGGGCGACATAAGTTCAGGTTATCGTATAGAACTACTTTTGCCTCGAGTGAACTTAGACTATACGAAAGTAATCATTACAGTGAATGACCAATAATTTTAAGTGATTTGGTTATGAGATTTACTTAAAATTATTGGTTACTTAAAAATATCGGTCAAAACTATAATTCATTTTTTTTAGAAAAATATATAATATTTAGTCAAATTGAGAAAAAAGTAGTTATATTTTGTTGTTTTAGTTAATTAAATGTCGCTTTATTCACAGTTTTAAATAATGCCTTCAATTGATCATCAAATGAATTGTAAATTATTTAAGGAAATTATTTCTAGCAAATAGGTACAATATTATCGATTTATTTGAAGATATTTTCAGGAAATATTCAAAGAAAATAAGTTATAAGAAAATACATTTTCTTAAACCTAAATAATAAATTTTGTTACACTTTTGTTGAAAGATCTTCACTTAAAATTACTCGTCACTAATGTGCACTGAATTCTTAAGGATTGGTTTGAGAATTACTTAAAATTATCGGTAACTTAAAATTATTGGTACTTAAAATTAGTGGTAACTCTTAACATTACTTTTTGAAAATTGGTTTTGGTTTTTAAGTTTTGCTTAAAATTATTTGTTACTTAAAATTGTAGGTACTTAAAATTAGTGGTCATTCACTGTAATGCATTGACCTTGCATATTTCAATATTTCTATAATAAATAAATTTTCAAGATAATATTAGAATAGGATACTTTAATAATATAAAATGTTTTAATTAAATTTATATTTTAAAACTTTTTCCAAATTTTAAATAATTTTCCTGGGGCTTGATTTTTTTAGGAGCAAAATGGGTACTTTTATAATTAAGATTAAAGATTTAATCTTTTAAGTAGAAAGTGTTAAAATTCACCATACATAATGAAACGTAAAAAGTTAATTGATATTAAAGTTTTCTATTGTAGGAATTATTTTTATAAAAACGTTAGTCATTGAAACTTATTTATGAACCATGCATAAATATCGGCTGAAAAATTAAATAGGGTTATTTCTAAATAATTTTAAATAGAAATAAAAGGCTAATCGAGTTATTTAAAACTAAAACGTACTTTTCACCTTGCATTTTTTGAAAAACTTTTATTATAATCTTAATTATATAGGAATCCACTTTGTTTATGAGTCTATCACATGTTGGATATTCCTTTGAAAATATTTTATTTTCTCGTTATTCTATTTGCCTATACTTCAACATTAATACGAGGATCAGTTAAATTATGCTTCTCTTTCAAAGAAAATCTATTAAACGCCAGAAATTTTATCGAGATTTCAGTAATGTGTCAGTGGATATCCCTTTCGATTGAAAATTAAACTCAAATTTTATATATTTTTGAAATTCTATATAATTAATAAAAATTTTGAATAACTTTTGGCCCAAAAGTGATGATAAATTAAATATTATGCCTTGTAATTTTTTCATAGATATTTATTTTATATGAATTTTATCTTAATTAGGATTTTTGTTCACTTAATTTAGATTGATAATAATTAGTTAAATTTTGAAGTTTTCAAGGCATTTCAAATAATATTAACTAACTAAATTCATTGTAATTTGCATCGTCATCAGACTGAATAAGTTATCTAAAATTCAACTTAATAAGTTAATCAGGGATGGCGAAAGGGGGTATCCCTTCTACGAGGCAAAAATTGGCAAAATACCCCCCTTTAGAAAAAATGAGAAATAGAAACCCCTTCCCTAGAAAATTGGGGACAGCGCTAAGCTCGAGCTCCAATTTTGTAAAATCTTTAGAAAAATTTGGCAAATATTTAAAGAAAAATAGCAATTTTTAAATTATTTTGAGTTAAAAATTGTTTAAATTGAAATTTCTTTTCAAAAATATCAGTAAGAAATTGGCAAAATATAGCTTTTTGAGTGAGGTAGCATGTATAAATGATAATTATATTAATTAATAATCATACATAGCCTAAAATAGCAATAAAAAGCTAAATAGTGCAAAAATAGGCGTTTTTGAGGTTTATGAAAAATACTCTACCCTAATACCCCTCCATAGGATTTTTCCAAAAATACCCTACCCTACCACCACTCCTAGAACCTCGACCTTTCGCCATCACTGATGTTAATTAATCTGTCTTAATTTATATTTTTTTGAAGTCTTATAGTAAAGTATAGAGAGAATATTTAAATAATTTTGATAAATAGTTGAAATTTTTTCTTTAATATTTTATAAAACCTTTTATAAATTATAATTAATGAACCTTGGAAGCTAATTTAAGTTTATTATTCACATCTTATTGTTCGTTATAATTCATTTCAATATAATTCATTAAAATTTATTATTCGCAGTTATGAACGGATCCCAAACAACAATTAAACCTATCATTTATTCTTGGCTATTAATTCTCTTTAATGCTCTCTAAACCAGCGATGCATATTGAATACATAGGGTTGAAACGTTTCATTTTACTTACTGGATGAACCGACCATGTTCATTCGTTAACCAAGATTAGTTTTCATAAGGTACACATACAGTCGTTATCAATATAGCGGAGAATAATTTCTAAAACGGGAATACAAATTTAAGTATCTTATAGTTTATATTTTCTTATCAAATTTATAACACTTATTCAATAGATTTTCCAGATTATAAAATATATGAAAGTTTGAAAATCACCATGCAAATTTTAAAATTTTATTGATTTTTGCAAAACATGTCAAAATACAGTTAAATTTCAAAAATCTCCCTATATAAATTATTTATTAATAATTTTTAATAAATGTTTAATAAAGAAAATCCTATTTTTTAATTTGACACCAAAATCATTTAATTTCTTGGAGAAGTAATAATTTTACGTTAATTTGTAAATTAAGATTTTTATAATCAATTAAAAATTAAAAATCATTGGAAATTTGTTTCAACAAAAATTTATAAATTATCTTTTAATTAAAAACAACATTTTAATTTTTTATTATTGAAACATTTTTAGGATTGAAATCGGATAATACATCTAAAAATAATTGAAAAAATTGCTAATTTAAAATATTTAATATTTCCAAGTGAATAACTACTACTCGATAAAAATATTTTTCAAATTCCTTATAAAAATTTTTAGGTTATTTAATCTTATTTATTATGCAACAAACAGAATTGAATTATATTGTTAACATTTTACTTAATTAAATTTTTATAAAAGTATTAAAAATGAACTTTTTTAAATCTCACATTAAAATCTGTTAATTAGTTAAAATACCCAGAAAAGATTTTTTCTTTTTAAATTTTACATAAAATACTTTTAGAAATTTTAAAATATCTGAAAGGGTTTATGAATAACAAGGTAATTTTTAAATTTAGACTAATTTTTGGAATACTTTACAAAATTCAGTAAAATTTTTAGAATTGCTTGATGTTTTAAAACTTTTGTATTTTTTCAAAACTAGAGTATTTAAAGAATCAGTGGTATAAATTTAAGTTGAAAATTTGAACTACAACCTAGTTAAATAGATCTTCTTGTTTTAAAAATTATTCCCCCAATATTGATAAAGACTGTTTGTTTACATTTTTATAAAATCTCTCACTCTATTTGTAACTTTTATAATTGAATTAATGGCTAATCATTATTATTTAGGAAATTCAAAATATTTAAACAGGATTTCTTAATTAAAATTCAAAGTTATAACTTCATAATTTTGATAAGATATAGTTATAACTTAGTATCGGACTTTTTAAAGTGCCCGCTTGAATAATTGAGAGTCATTGGTCAGGATCCTTTTATTATTGAGTTTGATCATGATTAAGGCATGGTATATCGACTATGTCGACTACTGCCTGGTTAATTTTTAACTAGTTATAGATTTAAAATAAGTTCGAATCACATAATAATGGTCAATTTCCCGAACTTTTTTATCGAATATAAATGACTATTTGATAGGTTATAGACTATTTGAACGGGTTTTAGACTATTTTGCAAACGGGTGTTAAAAAGTATAAAAAATATTTATTAAAGTGTTTGAATCACTATAATGTAATTTAAGTTGAAGTTTAAGTGCCTTCAAATCATTTTTTCATACAATAAAATGCCGAAAACAGCCGAAACAATGTGTTATAAAATGAAAAGATATGCCAATGAATATAAAGGCATTTTGACTGTAAATTCTTCAAAGTGTGCTCTATTGTCAGTTGTTTCTTGTGATACTAAAAGGTTTATATAGAAAAGGTTAAAACTCTGATAAAACCTAAACTGAAGACGACATTACATTCATGACTCTCATTTTGGTTTTCTAGGAGAAGCCATTAATTGTATAGAATCTGAATCTTTACCATTAGTCGAAAGTATTGTAATATTTGATACTGTTTGTTACCAATTTTCAATCTCCAAGTCTCAATCACTCACTGCTAGTAACACAACAATCAATAAAATGCATTCAGATCTGAATAAAAACAAAGTTTTGTCTCGTATTTACAAAATAAACGAAATGTTTAAAGGGAATAACACTACGAATTTGGATATTAATTTGACATCACACGAGATTTCAAGCTTTAAGATGTGTCCCATTACTACCTGTGATCTCGAGAATAGTTTTTCGAGTTATAAATTCATCTTAAATAACAATCGTTTGATTTTTAAAGAAAAAAAATGTCGAAAAATATATTATTGTTTATTGTAACTCAAATTTTGTTGAAAAATAAATGTTTTTTAATCGATTATTTAGTCGACTATTTGGCAGTTTTTTATCGACTTTTATATGGCCTATTGAACACTTGATAAGCGACTATATCTCCATGCTTTAATCATGATACAACGTATAGGGATAAGTCAAACATTAGTTATATTTTGTTTATTAAAGGGTATATTTTTTAAACTTGAATGGTAACAGTATTTAAGGGTAAGAATTCAAAATGTGACAAAACTGCGATTTTATCCAATGCTAAGTTATAACTGTATAAAATTCTAAAGTTTTTTAACAGTAAATGTTACCTAAAGATCATTCCTAACGGTTAGATCAAAAGGGAGGACAGGTTATATATTAAACTCAAGGTTAGAGAACATTAAATCAATACCTATTTTGCATAACAACTATTTCTGAATACCTGTTCCGTCCCTTAAAAAAACTATAAAAGTGAATGTTTGCACTCATTAGTCTTAACACAACTCTACTTTCAGAACTGTTTTTTCTAACATTTAATTGGGAGAACTTCTACCTATAATAATTATTACACGTCTCGTTACACAGAGGTTTCTCTTTTGGCAATAAATGTCGGATCATTTTGTGTTCAGGTATTGAACCTTATGTTAGACATAAAGAGAGCGCACAAATACTAGACAAATGTTTAGACTCACAATCAGAATGGGGGCTTTTATAATAAAGATTAAAGATTAAATCTCTAAAACGGAGCGTGCTAATATTCACCATGAATAATGAAAGAAAAAATCATTTAATATATATGAAAGTTTTTATTTGAGGGATTATTTTTATAAAACGTTAGTCATTGAAACTTTTTTTTGAATCATTCATAAATATCTGCTGAGATATTAGTCAGGGTTTTTTTCATAGATTAATAATTATTAATAAAATTCTTTTCGAGTCATTTGAAACTTGAACGTACTTTTATCCTTGAATATCTAGAAAGCTTTCATTATAATCTTCATTATAAAAG
>JAQFZM010002383.1:0-13871 GCA_034695785.1 Galumna obvia | reverse complement strand
AGAAATCAGGCACCTCTATTTACTCGTATTAATAATTAATTTGCCTGCAAAAAAGGTCCCAGGATTTTCCAGTTGGATTTACTTAATTTAAATGATTAAGGATCAAAATCATATGAATATTAAATGTTTCACCCTTACTATTTACCTTGTATCACACTATAAAGACAAAAATAGTGACCGATGATTATCAATAATTTATAAAAGGGTAAACAAATTAAACAATTAAACTTTAATAGGTTCTATTTTTTCAGTATTTTCTAGATATACTCTTTACTAGCTTATATTTTTAAGCACATATTTTAAAAAGTTCTACAGTGTAATTTAAAACTAATTTTATGAGCCAAATATAACACTTTAAAAATATTTTTTTTATATTAAATTTTCCTCTAATAATATACTATATAATATATTATTTTATTAAAATTTATTTTAGAATCATTTTTATATAATTTTAATTAAGACATGAATTATTTCCTAAAATACACTTTTAGTGTATTTTTATTCAAAAAAAAGTAAAAATCATTGAAAATAATAAAAACAAATCGCTTTTATTTTATGTCTTATTTTATAAATTAAAACTTAAAATCTATTCAAATGAATATTTATGAAAAATGAGTGGTGAAGTTGAAGGGCTCTTATATTTTATTATCAAATAAACATTGAAACATTTCTAATAAAAAGTGAGGAAAGGCTGGCCATCACTGATTTTTATGATTTTTGTTTATATTTTCATCATTTATTAACCGATAATTTGATTACATTATTCACTGATTAGAGTATTGTATTGAAAGTTCTTTTTTTTGTGAAGAAAAACAGTTTAAATTCAATGACAAAATATTTATCGATATTATGATAAACGAAAATATTATTATTTGACAAACAATTGGATTCATTCCTAAGGCTAACAATTAGTGGTTAACAAAATTTCCGATAACTTATGAATTTATTTATAAGAGTCAGTTGTTTGGCCCACAAATAGCCCACAATATTATTAAGAATAGAATTCTTAGTAAAACTAAATTGAAAATTGAAAATAAAGTCTTGCATTTGATTTGAGTAATTAATTAGAAATGGATTAACCCTGAAATCTGATCGATTATCATATGTTAAACAATTATACTATACCTAATTATCTGTTTTATTTTTTAAAAATAAACAAAACTCTAAAAGACTAAATGTCTCACAAACTGATTGATTAATTCAGTGCTCTTTTGTGTGCCTCCAGTCCTTTAAAGGGAGTTTCCGAATATCATTATTCAGTTCTTTTTTTGGATTTCATTTAAATAATGAATCACTTTTTGTTTATTCACTGAGAATTCAATTAATATTTTGATTATCTCTTTATTTTAAAGACTATATCTTTTTTTGGACAAAATTTTTATTGATTTGCATTTATTTTGAATTAACACTCATTTGCATTTGTAAAAATTTGAATTGAGCATGCTAGTTATAATTATTATGATTATTATATTACAATTAGATAAAAATTTTGGCCATTAAAAATTAATGAACAAAATAAAATGATCTAGATCAATTGTAATGGTATAATATTTAGATTTTGTAAATTAATATTTTATGAAAAGCAATGATTTATTAGTGGATGTGTTGTCATCCGATCAATATATGATTGAAAACAAACCATAAGTTTAAATAAAAACATAAATATTGGGTGAGAATAGCCGCCAGTTCTCTCAAAATTGGTGGGACTGTCAGTGGCTGTCAGTGGCTGTCAGTGAGTCTTACAGTTTAAGGTATAAACAATGATCGCAACAAAAGCCAATTGAAATGATTGTTGATATAAGCGTCAGCCTTGTGTTGTTGGTTTACAGTTCACCTTGTAACTCTTGTAACTCTTGTAACTCTTATAACTGTAATTCTAAACTATTCCAGAATAAAAGTAATGACATTTTGGGGAATTGTTTTCATTATTTGTGTGTCTCTTCACAAATGAAGATATGAGAGATGTTGTCTCCCAGTCTTTACAGTGTTTTTCTACGAAACCAACAACTCTTAGAACAGGACATAAAAAACTCTCAAAACGCCAACAATAAGAGGCGATCATTAGTTTTACAACTCATTCGGTAATTATTTTATATTAATTATTTAAATAATTTATAATTTTTATTTGAATTAGTGATGGAAACACTCAATCATTCCTAAATGCCATCAAAAAGTCAGAACCCCTCGAATATAAGAAAGTTGTGGACCTAAACTTAGATGAAAAATGTAGTTCACAGGAGATGATGGAGTTCTGTAAGAAAGAGCTCAAAGATAAGTCTCTTTATATATCGAGGGATTTAATACAATTGGGAAATACATCAGAAACCGATGGAATTCGTTTAATGCAATGGAATATATTATCTGAAGGTAAGGCTTAAACGAATATAACGATTCCTCTTATTATAAAAATAGTGACTAAACATAGAATTGACACTAACCTGTTTTGCAGGTTAACCATTGATAAGCACTAAAACATTGACCCAATTATTAATTGAAATCATAAATATATAAATATTTAATTAACGAAATCCAAGCGATTAATAACTAATTGTTTGTATTTATGGAAACTTTATAAACAGCTTTGGGCTCATATTTCGATCGCTTCGACACCTGTAGTACTGATGACCTCAAGTGGTCCAACAGAAGGTGGAGGACAACACTCGAAATATTGCAATACTCACCCCTTGACTTGATTTGTATGCAAGAGGTATACAAATAACACCTTTTCTTATGACGTAATTATAATTTATTTAACCTTAAGGTCGACTGTTTTGACTCTTTAATCGAAATATTGAGTCGTTTGGGTTACGGCGGGATATTTGTGCCCAAACCTGACTCTCCCTGCAATTATATCCAAAACAATAGCGGACCCGACGGTTGCGCCATATTTTGGAAACTCAATCGAATGGAACTTTTGAAGTATTCCAAGAAAATACTTCGGGTATATAAATACCAAACTAACCAGGTCGCTCTCATTGCACTTTTTAAACACATAAACTCTGGTCGAGAATTGTGTGTCGCCACCACTCATCTCAAAGCAAGAAAAGGTCCCATTCTATCGGCGTTTCGCAATGAGCAAGGTCAGTTTCCATTATTCTCTTTTTATAATACAATTGTATTTATAATTATTTTAAAATTATATAAAAATAGGAAAAGATTTGATTAAATTTTTGGAAAAAAAGAGTAAAAATATTCCGTTAATATTAAGCGGAGATTTTAACGCCGAACCCAACGAAGCCGTATATAAGACAATAACCGCTCGACTTAAGTCAGTTTATAAGGAAAGTCTCAAAGAAGAACCACTTTTCACGACTTGGACTAAAAGACAATCAGAAAAAGAGATGAAAAGAACTCTCGATTATATCTTTTATACAGAAAATCACTTTAAAGTATCGGCACTTTTATCACTCGAGAGCTCTAATCTCACGAAACCGATTCCAAACGTTTGTTATCCATCGGATCACTTGTCATTAGTAACGCATTTAAATTTCATTCATTGATTATTATTTCATTTTTTTATTTTCGAAAATAAGTCCTAAAATTTCCTAAAAATAATATTAAAATCATATTTAGCTCTAAATTAATGTAAAGTTTCAGACATTTGATTAATAAAATTTACATATTTTTTGAGTTTCTTTTAGAAAAAAATGTTTAATTAACAGATTATTTAATTTAACGACAAAATAATTTACATCAAATATCAAACACTTAATTATAAAATTAAAAGAAAGTTAAGTGTTTGCATTCGGAGAAGTGCTGTGAGTGTCAGCTTTGCTCTCAAGAGTAAAGGGAGGTATTCGACAGTCGAATGTATTTCCGTCTTCTCTTTCCATTTTGAAAGTACCCCTAATTTCAAAAATATTAATTTTAGTCAAATATTGAGTTAATTATAAGTTTATATAAAATCTTATTTTAACTAAACGTCAAAATTAAACCAAAAAAAAAAAATAGAAAATTTGTATTCAATTTGAATTAAAAATAGTTTTGATTTTTCTAAAACTAATTCTAACATAAAAGATATGATTTATTTAAATTTGTTTAATTAACTAAATTTAAAAAACTTAAAAACAAATTAACTAAACATTAAAACTAAACATTTTATAAAAAGTGTTACTCTTTTTGAATAAATGCGTATTAAAAGTAGTTTTTATATATAAAAGTCTACAAAAATAAAGTGTAGATAAAGTTTTGGTCGAAATTTAAATAATTGTTTATATAATGATTTAATAGTTAAAAAGACTGACCACATGTGACCACTCGGGGCCTGAAGACTCACGTGACTACTGTATTGAAATGCAGGAAACGATTTCGAGAGAACCGGTTCCTAAAAATTAGCGCTTAAATTAAAATAATAGAAATGGAATTGAATATAAACCTGTCCGACAACACCTCTTCCACGAACAGTTTCCAAAGTACCGGAAAGACTGAATATTCTCCAATGCCTTTCCCTGAGTTGAACGGCTAAATCTCCTAAATTTTCTAAACGAATACAATATCTCCACTAAAAATCAAATAATTATTCGTTTAAATAATATAAGACTTAAAACAAACCCAATAGACGTTCGTATTCTGAGAACTACGACAACCCATATAAAAGGGAATGACTGTCACACGAATATTGTCTGTCGTTTCTTTGTGAACATCGGAGAGCTCGAGCCAGGGGTGGTTCTTCTCCTGCCACGCCCTTAAACTATCTCTAGGAGTATAGGGAGGATCTCTTTCCGGGTCTAACATTAGAAACTTATCAAACAATTCGTGTTGAATCGGCTGTTTCTCAGTACTGGTATAGGGAAGTATGTCTTCGTGGGCCACATAATCCAGTCCTGGTATGGCATACAGTGATCGACTGTTCTCTTGATTTCCCAGAAAAGTGACCGCTTCTGTTTGTGTCCTCTATTGGGTAATGATTGGTAACACATCCTTACTATCAGTTATTCACACAATAAATCACTCAAAACTAACCACAAAAGGACAGTCTCTGTTGTCGATCAGCACCTGATAGTAGGTATGTGTCTGACCCTTCACTTCGCGACCGACAGTATTATATCCTGTGCTCTCATCAGCGCTTCTATTATTCGATAAAACATTAATTAAAAAAAAAGTTTTAATCAATAAATTGATATCAAAACCGGTTTTGATTTCTATGATTGACATCTCTGTCGTATACGCGAGACATCCACGGAAAGAGAGTCACTCCTCTGTAGCCAAAGACTCGATGAAGAAATAGTTGTCCCGTTTCGTACTTTCCCTCTAATTTTGGTGTTTCGAGTCGTCCCACTTCTGACAATCTATTGATCCAAACAAATGATTGTCTCTTCAAACACTTTTATAAATACCTCGAAAACTGCTGTGAATTACGAATTGATATCTGAAAGACATTGTTCTGAGAGAAAAGTAAATAATCGACAAATTGTTTGGGAATTCGGAACCGTTTGGACACAATTAGAGTCATTTCAGACACGAATTCAATGAAAACAATTCCAAAATAAAATTTGAATAAAATGGCAAACAATGAGTCAAAAGAGGAATAATAGATGGCGTCACAAATATTCACTTCAAAGTTGATCCCAAACTCTTTTGCATAATTTAATCATTAGTTTCTAATGATTAGAATTTAATCCATTGACACATCTATTCCTCGACATCTCTTCAATTAATTAAAATTTACTTTCATTTGAAATCACTTACTATTTAATTTGATTTCAAACTTTTTTTTTTTGAATATTTTGTAAATTTAATGAAAACAATTTGAGTCAAAATTTGGTAAAATTGGAATTTATTTAACATTTAATAAATATTTAATTTTTTAAAAATATTTGAAATTTATTCTCAAATGATTTAAAGAGTAATTTAGTGGACATCGAGTATATAAAATATTTATAAAAATAACAAAATTACTGAAACTTTTAATTAGAGCTCCAATTAAAGAGTGAAAGGAATAGCGCACAGAATATTAGTTCGTAGTGTCGATAGTATTCGCATAAATCGATTGAAAACTTAATTAAAATTCATTACATTATTTAAGTGATATATCACTCATAAAATGGTGAAAATCATTGACTTAATACTAAATTTATGCCTAAACTAATGAAAAACTCTGAAACAAATGAATAGAGATTTGGAATAAACCGATTAATTATCTCTCGGTTTAGTCCTATTAATGAAATTCGATCAATAAATGAACTTTTTTTTCACAAAAATCTATTGATTTAAACTATTTTTTAGAGTTAACTTTTAGAATATTCTTGCAATCAATAAGAATACAAATATGAAACGATATTTTCGGAAAATGAAAAGACATTTTTCATTTGAAATTTATTCGTCTCAGCCTTTGTTGAACTTAATATGAATAAAATGGAATATAAATTATGAAAAATGAGCAAGATATCCATCATCTGTCCCTCAAAATCAATTGGACTACAAATGGAGTGGATTTGAATAATGAATTTTATAGAAATAAATCGGGGATTAAATCAAATAATAAACTTCTAATTAATCAAATCGTTTTCTAAACTGAGATTTGATTCAAAAAAACTAAATGAATATCAAATTTCAATCCAAGAAATCCATTAATTAGTCTTAGAGTTTGTATACCATTACTAATGAATAATAAACAAGTGTTGGGTTCAAATCGAGATCTATTTTCAATGCCATCAATTATTGCCAGAACTCAATCACTTTATGCCAAAACAAATGGATATTTTGATAACTTTCGATAAAACTATTAAGAAATTATACCAAATGAGTGTTCGTTTAATTGAATGCTTTTCTCAAGTATTTGGTTATGGAAACGACTAATCCATTCATGTTTATGACGTTTGAGTCAAACAATTATTGATTATTTTAAGGAATTCAATAAAATCTGTAGGAAATGGTTGTTATACTCAATATATCGATAAATACGACTAAAAAAATGATGCGATTCTTTAGGCGTGAAATGGATAGAGTGTTGTGGAGTTGCAAATGTAATTCTATAGTCTAGTGCTGATCCATTTCAGATGATTGTTGTATTGGTGTGCGGGTTGTGCTCTCTATTGTTCTCTAAACATAATCAACATTTCCTTTGGTATCCATCAAAATAATTGATTACATTCACAGTTAGAGAAAAGCAAATATATGTCACTATTTATACCATACTATTCAACACAGAATTTACTATAAAAGTTCACTAATTAATGCCTCCCAACCCTCCCATTTCTACGAACCCTCGCAAACATATAATCGCTTAATGAACTCAACTTTTATTTGAATCCTTTTATAAGAATACTATTATCGCTGTCATTATAATATAGTTAATATGAGCAAGCTACTTTAATATTAGATGAATTAAATCAGGGATGGCCATTGGGGTATAGGGGGTATTTGGATACCCCCTTGGCACGAAAAAATTGTTACATAAAAATGCAATAAAAAGCTGACCCCCCTATTAACTTTCTCATTTTAAGAGCTAGCTCAAATTTGATATTTTCCCCGAATTCTAGACTTAAAATAGTTTAATATTTTAAATAAAAATAAATTTTTTAAAGCTATAAAGCGTCTGTCTCACCCCTGGAAGTTGGTAAATGTAAAGCATATAAAAGTATGCATAAATCTCATAGAGAATACATGGAAGAAAGAGATTGAAATCTTTAAACTCTCCTAGATGGAATGCAGATGATTGCAGATAGCTGGAATTTTTACAGTAGTAATAAATGATTATTATCTATCATATTATTATAAAATAAAATGCGGGAAATTTAGGGAAATTTGGTTGTCCTACCCCTGGAGTTTGGTAGTGTAAATAGTTATAAGTTGTAATGCATTTGACTTCTCGGAATTGCATGTAATAAACGCAGTGAAGCTAACCTCAAGGGGCGTGGGACAGACGCTTTAAGACTATTTGAAAACCAATGACTTATCTTTTGATTTAACACTAATTATATTTGAAAATTGGATTCAATCCCTAATTATAATATAATGTCACCGATTATTAATCCATTGATTTTTACTATAAATGTCTCAAATAATCAAAACTATAATCAATAATTGATGTTTTGACAACAATTATTGATTTGATGACTAAAATCTCTTTTTTATTGTCTGACTCTAAAACTTAAACTTTAGTATCACAAGTATTTAAGAAATGTGTGCAAGATTATATTTCTTAATATTATTGATTTATTTTTAGTTTTATTAATTTTATAAATAAAGTGGATGATCAATCTAATTAAATACCGATCTAATTTTTGACCTTTCTTATTAACTAAATCTAAAAACCAATACTATAACAAACAATGCAAAACAATAATCGATCTAATTAACCTACCAATGTTATACCCTATTTTTGACCCCCATCACTTAATTAGATCATTTACTGTAATAACAAATAATTTAAAAATGAATTAAATAAAAAAAATTTAAAAATTTGTTTTAAATTTTTGTTTTAATATATAATTGAATAAATTCAGGCAAACGTTTCATTAGATTTGAAATTAGTCTCAAATATTGAGAGAATATTTTCATATAATATCTGATTATTTAACTCTATTTTCAACAACTGATCCAACTTTGAAGACGTTTCTGTCATAAACTCTTCTAATTTAACTAATCTATAATTTATAAGGTTTTTAGACTCGTGTTGTGCTCTGAGAGTAGACTGTCCAATTGACTCTACAATATTGATTCTATGACTTATATGCTTAACTCTGGCCAACATTTCTATATGTCCGGCGCTGTATTGTTCCAACACATCTTTTACATCATAGGGTTTGAGTGTCTGTTCGAAGTGTTGTCGACACACAAAGCATTTCGTCTTAAGTATAAACTTAAGACAATTACTCTGAGGTGTCGTCAAAGTTCTCGAACCCCAAATTGGCTCAGAATTAGAGACTAAGTAATGATATCTCCATAAGCTCTGGATCAATTTTGCCCTATAATATCATTGAATAGAATTATAACAATATTATATTAATTATATATAAAATTAGAACTAACGCCGGGACCAGTCTTTTGGATTTCTGTCTTTCTCTTTGCTGTCCCTCTACCTTAAAAGTATGATGATCAATTAATAAAGCTCATTTAAAAGATAAATTTGCAAACCTTAAGGGCTAAACCGGTTCCCAAAATACCGGCCGGAAGTGCGAAAATGGATACTCCGACGACAACAACCATTGACGCCAAAATTTTGCCCACAGTTGTGATCGGATATAAATCTCCGTATCCTTAAGTCAAGTGTTTAATAAATACTTAGAATTTAAATAATTTTGAATTTTTTCTAATTAATAGAAAATATCTAAAAATAAGAGTTAATTCCAAAATCCCCCTGGAGCCGAAAATTTGGCAAAATACCCCCTGAGACGAAAAGTCAGGTACCCCCTCCTAGAGAAAAAGGGAAAAATAGGCAAAATTTCGAAAAAATTGTAGAAAATCAGTAAAAATTAATAGAAAAATGAGTAAAAGCTTTAATTTTTATGAAAAATAACATAAAACTTAATAAAAACGCATAAAAACGTCAAAATTTTTAAGTTTTTAAGTGAAAAATTTGGTTAAAATTTTTGTTGAAAATTTTGAAAAATACAATTTTTGTCAAAAATTCTTAGTTTTTCAATTAATTTTGATAATACAGTTAGTCCTCCATATAACCAGATGGTTGGTGCCACCAAAATGATCTGGTTAAATCGAAATCTGGTTATATCGGGAACATTTAGCATTGCGAGTATCCTAAGAGCGTAATTTAATCGGTTAAATTATATCTGGTTATATCGAGTTTCTGGTTAAATCGAAACATGATAAATGGGGGACAGAGCGTATTATGAATTTATTTTCTGTTAAATAAAGTTTAAAAAAGAAAACCAGAGTATAAAATTAATTGATTTTTAATATATGTATATAATACAGTTATTGTTCAATATAACCAATTCGGTTTTAAAAAGAGATAGTGTTCCTGATTAAATATGATAAGGTTGTTCAAATTTAATCTAAGATTTTTCAGTGCTAAAATAAATTTAGTCAGTGGTTGTAGCTTGATGAATACTAGATGACACATTTTTTCTATTCTAGAATAACTTTACTATTCTGTATTTTCTAACTATTTCAAAAAACTTATTATCAAAATTATAGTTTAATTTCAAATTTAATATTAAATTAATATTATTATAAAGATTATGAAATATGTTTTATAAGATCTCTAAATAACTCATTCGTATGATTTCATCCAAATTGTAAAAATTTTAGTACAGTTTTATCAGTCCATAAATAAACTTTAATCTCTCTCTCTTTCTTTCTCTCTCTCTCTCTTTCTTTCCTTCCCAACCACACACATTTATAAATATTAACATTTATTAATTTAATCATAATCTCTGTGGTTACAATTAAAATTTAAGTTTTATAAACTACATTTCATAAAATTTTTTATATAAAATTAAATTTAACCTGGATAATAATGTTTTTATAAAATATTTAAATTATATATCCTTCTTCGATATTAAGAAGGGTTGCTTTCATAGTGATCAACTGATTATATTTGATTGATATAATTGATTTATTTATAGCTCTTGTGAACACATCTAATGCTTTAGACATTTTTTCTTCTATTCTTGTGAGGAAAAGCACATTTTATTTCATAGTGCCTGGATTAACCACATTTGAGGCTTCATTAGTATTGTTTGATTGTGCCTGCATATCAACAGTATTGGAACTGGTATTCGATTTCCCGATATTTACATTTGAATTCACCCTTTGATTAGAGTGACTTCGATTTGCTCTTCGATTATTTCTATTCACATTTGATTTCGTTTTTGTGTTCGGATTCGAACTCATATTTGCATCTTTTCCTGAACCACTCGGGTTCACATTTCCGTCTGAACCACTCGGGTTTGCATTTACTTTTGGCCCATTTGGGTGCTGAAAGAGAAGTGAATATAATTGAGACCCCGCTCATATCAATACTATTACATTTCAAATAAATTAACAAAATTTAAAAAACAAAACATATTTTATTTAAAAAAAAATTTTAAACCAATAAAAGAATCTAAGATAAGGCCCTCCTAAAAGACCGGACGAACCTCCATATGATTTAGCAGATTTCAGCTATCTATAAAAATAAAACAAATCTCTTGTTTCCACCTGTTCTCTTTAGCGAAGACTAGTAATCAGTGATGTAAAGCCTTCAAACAATGCTCCTGCAAGTATAAATATTTATTTACATCTAATTTGAAGCAAAAACTACTCTTTTTTAATTAAACAAGGTTTGCCTTAAATTCATTCTGATATTAACCTTTATTAAAGGTAAGAATAAATTGTTGTTAATTTTATGAATATTATTATGAAAATTAACTTTCCTTTTGAGAATTTAAATAAATATTATTTTGAGTTATCTATAAACCAAAGTTCGTTGAAATGCAATTCAAACGTTTTGCTATAACTTTAATCAAGATTGTTTGGTTTTTATGGTATGAAATTCGATAGAAATTTGAAATATGGGTGGATATTGTCTTGATATCAAACAAAACCTTGCCAGGACTTTAGTATCTTGCCCGCCCCTAATGAGGGTGTGTCATATATCGTTGGAAAGCTTAGGAGGAGGGGAGTTTATATTATCAATATGAAGTGTCGCAAATCAAGGGTTCAAAAGTTACGAGATATGCTCTTTATAAATTGAAATAGATAAGAAAAAATGCATAACTCAATATATGTTTAGGTTTAGTTAAGGATAGTTTAAATTTGTTTAGGTTTGGTTTGGTATGTTTAGGTGAGGTTAAGTTAGGTTAGGTTAGGTTTGGTATGTTTAAGTTAAGTTAGTTTAGGTTAGGTATGCTTAGGTTAGGTTAGGTTAGTATAATTTGAGTTATGCCTTTTTCCATATCTATTCCAATGTGTAGAGGGGATATCTCCTAACTTTTGAACCTTTGATTTGCGACACTTCATATTGAAGATATAAACTTCCCTCCTCTTAAGCTTTCCAACGATATAAGAAACGCTCCCATTGGGGGCGGGTAAGATACTATAGTGCCGCCAAAACCTTTCATTATGTATAAAATTTGATTCCATCAATGAGAATTATGTGAAAAACAGGCCTAACCAACTTTTAAGCATGACCAAGATCGCAAATTATTGCAAAAGTTGTTTATTGATTCTCTAAATTTTTAATGCAAACCCCAATAAAAATCAAATTTACACTAAAAATGATATCTTTTGATGAAATGAAATTAACATGGACATACCAATCTATTGCCCTCACTCAATTGTAAGACAGAACAAAACTTATCTTCCTTTTAAAAATTCAATTCTCAAAAGACTAATTTGTGTTCTAGAAGTGGCATTAGTATGGTTGCCAGATGGTTTTCATTAAAAGGTGAAGATTTTCTAAAAAAGTCTCTTCTCGGGAGTAGAATTTTTACAGTAAAGGAGGAGAAAAAGGCGTATATTTTTAATTAACATTTATTACCATTTATTATAATTTTCATTAGATTTTACAGATTTTAATACATTTTCATTGCTTTTTATTGATGGATAAAATTCAGAAAAATTCATATTATAATTATTTAAACAAAACTAATTTGCAGAATTTAATCATTTATTTACATAAAAAGTTTCTATAATTTTTATAATCGATTTGTATTCTAATAGTTTGAAAAATATTAATTATATAAATAGTTATATAATTTTAAAGGAGTAGTTTTTGGATTACTACTGAGGGTCTCGGGAGTAGTTAGGTGAAGGCATACAAATGGAGCACTCTCCTCCCGAAAAGAGTAGTTCTGTCAACCCTATGTATGAGACATGTTTTGATGATGTGCTTTACAAATTTTATTCAATTGTTGACCTTGGTAGTCTATGTCATACGTGATTCTAAGTAGTAAAACCATTTGTTCGACAGTCGCGGATTTAAATGATCTTGGTCTCTTTTGAAAGCTTTTGTTTCATAGAATTGAGTAATGTAAAAATTATCGGCCAATGGGCTAACGTTTCCGTGAATTTGGTCAAGTAAAATTGATGTATGAAGCTTTAAAAAAAATAAATCTTTGACCTCATTTGATATTATTTTGCTAAAGGTTTGAACATGATAAAATTATTTGTTAAACTTGAATATGTTGAACTTTGCATTTATTCATGTGAATGAAGATCAATATAAATGTGTAAAACAGAGTTTTCTAATGTAAAATATTCAAGTTTAACAAATAATGTTAACATTTTCAAACTTTGCTAATAGTAATGTCAAATTAGTTAAAAAATTTATATTTTTTAAAGTTTTAAACACTATTTTTAACTGGCCAATTTCACGGGAAAAGTAGCCCTTTGGCCGATAATTTTTAAATCAATCAATTCTATGAAACATAAACTTTCAAAAGAGACCAAGATCATTTAAATCCGCGACTGTTGAACAAATGGGTTTACTACTTAGTAATTCTAATCCTTGAAAATTTTTATTGAGATAGGTTGAGAACTTGTTACTATAGTTACAAGTAATAAAATTTCTAATATAAACTAAAAAATCTATTTAGTAGATAATAAAGAACGTATGCCAACACTAATTTATGGGTAAAGATTTAGTATTGAACTTTTTAAGGTTTGCGCTTGAATAACTGATAGCCTTAATAACTGGTCAGTATCTTTCTATAATAGAGTTTTATCATGACACAACGAATATGAAAGATTAAACTATTAAAATACAAAATAATATTAAGGGTTTATTTTTTAAAAAAGCTTGGTGATAGTATTTTAGGTTCTATATTCAAACGGTGACAAAACAATGAAAAAATCCAATACTAAGTAAAGATTTATAAAATAGTAATTAAAAAATGAACAAGGTATTATCAAATAAACAATATAAATAATCTCCTATTTTTATTTAGAGTGATCAGGTAAATTTAATTGAAGTAAGCAACTTATTA
>JAQFZM010002382.1:0-13872 GCA_034695785.1 Galumna obvia | reverse complement strand
AATAATTGCCTTTGATTTTGTAAAATATTTGGATTACGACTAATAAGGAATAGTAAAAAATTTCCAAATTCACACTTTTTTAAACACAATGAACCGAATGTGTTGTTAAACGAGTAAAGTTTAATGCAATATTCATTTTCATACTTAATCACTTCAATTTTTTCAAGATATGACTCTTTTTCTTTGAATAAAAAAGTTTGAATTACTTTACAATTCATTAAAATAATAAAAACTTAAGAAATAATAACAATTAAAAACAAAGAATAAATAAGAACTGATAAATTACTTGAGCAAAGAATCAAAACTGAGTAACAATAGGTTCTGTGTTGCAATCGCTTAAATACCTAATTTTAACAATGATTTTGAGCATGCGTGAAATATGAATTAATTGTTATAAGCTCCGATCACTAAGTTTGAATGGGCGCTCATTGGGGGCTCAACGGGGCTGAAATGGTTCATAGCTTTTAAACACATATAAGTGGACTCAGAACTGGACTCAGATCTCTTAATACATATTATAAGACACAAAACGGACTCTGATCTTTGAATATATTATATTGGACTCACAAATGGACTCCGAACTCTTAATACATATTATTGGGTTCACAACTGGGCATTGATCTCTGTTTTTAAATATTTTGATGAGTTTTTAGGTCTACATTTAATATAAATTATTGTTTGAAATAATTTTTGTTATATTTTATTGAAATAATTTTATAATAAATAAAAAAAAAAATTTTGTAAAATATTTTATTTTAAAAGAATAAAAAATTAAAAAAAATGAAAATTAAAAGAATAAAAATAAAAAAAAGTAAATTAATTGCAAGAACAATTAAGATTTAAGAAAAGTTGTGTTTATTTTTTTGTATTATTTGAATACAGCTTATGATTAGAAATAATGTTGTACTAGACTTTAGCTTAAAACAGAATTAAATATAGATTAGGAAAAATTTTTAGAATATATTTGTTTAAGACTAGTTCTAATTGAGGTTAAAATAGAAAAAAGTATTTATATATATCTTATGTTAAAATATCGTTGAAATTATGTATAGATTAAAAACATTTGTTTTAAGCATAGGCTTAAGCTAAAGTTGGTATATGGCTTTGATTAGGAAAAGTTTTATAGTAAAACTTAGTTTTTAAGGCCTTTAACTTAAACTTAATTTTGGAAAACAGTTGTATTAGAGTTAATATTAGTAAACCGTTGTATTTTATTAATGTTTAAGAAAAATCTATGAAATTAAGCTAATATTTAAGAAAATTATTGGATTATAGCTTAAATTTAGAAAATTTATTGAATTAATGCTTGTTATGAAATTCTGTTATAATAGAACATAGGTTTAATTCTTACTTAGGTTTAGAAAAACTGTTGTATTAAAGCTTAGTTTAAAAGTCGCTGGAAAATTTCTAAGAGGGGAAGGAGCTAAAGGTTATCTTTGGTTAAAATAACGTTTATAATATAACATGAATAAAAATAGATAAGGTTTTTAATTTGCGTATTATAAGATTATTGAAGTAAACAATAGTTAAGTTTAATGATTTATTGTAAAGCATTATGATATGAAGAAATCTAATGTACAGGCAAATATTAAGAGTAATGTAATAAATAATTTTATTTTTTTTGGAAAATTTTGAAATAAAAATTTAAGTTTAGGTAAATATATTGAATTAAGGTTATGAAGGCATTTGTTATTTTTAGTTTAAGCAAATTTTAAGTTAAAATAAAAAAATAAAAACATTGGATATGTATTGTAACATTGGATATTTGACAAATTTTAACTTAGGTTAGGAAATGCCTTTAGAATTATGTTTATATTTGAAAAATCGTTGGATTATAGCTTAGGTTAGAAAACAGTTGGATTAGAACTTAGGTTTAGATAAAACCGTTGAATTAGATCTTAGGTTAGAAAAACTGTTGAATTAGAACTGTGCTATAGAAAAAACGATAGACTTAAGCTTAAGTAAGAAAAGCCGTTAGACTTATGCTTAGGTTAAGAAAACCGTTGGAATAAAGCTCAAGTATGGAAAAACCTTAAGATTAGAGTTAAGGTTAAGAAAACCGTTAGACTTAAGCATAGGTTTAGAAAAACCGTTACACTTAAGTTTAGGTTTAGAAAACCTTTGGAAAAATTAATTGGAGGGGGAGGAGCTTAGTATTAGCTTAGGTTAAGAAACCGTTGGTATATAACTTAGATAGGGGGCAAAAGGGGCAAAAAGTTAAGCTTAGGTTAAGCAATAGTCAATTGTATGTAATGGATAAATCCATTACAACAATTGAAATAATTTAAAAAATTTTACTCGCTATATTTCACTATAGAATAAATAATGAAAAATTTAACAAATAAATTTAAAAAAATTTTGTTCTCAAGCTATGGAACCGTTGGATCAAATTGCCAATATAGAGATAATACTCTTCTATGGATAGGTTTACATTAGCAAAGTCTAAATTTTCGGCTAAGACTTAGGTTTGAGGTTAGGATAAGACATAGTTTCCAACTTAGGTTTGACATTCCTCTGGTTACCACGAGATGATAATTCGCTTTGTTTACATTAAGTTTGTTTACAAACAATGTCACATGTCACGTGACAGACACGCCGTTGACATTAGCTTTGTCACAACAATGTTTTAAAATTTTCAAAAAATTTTGAAAATTTTTTTAATTATTGAGGCTATATGCCGGGGGAACTACTCCTCTACTTTTTGACAAATTTTCCGAAAACTCATTCATATCACATGAACTCTCACATAAAGAAAGAGATATTTGATCTATAGCTTAAAATGTATAACATTTTGGATATTATTCAAAGTTGAACATTTAAAAATATTCTTGTTATTAGCCTTGGTCATTTGGTATTTAAAATAGATATTAACAAGTTTAATTTTTGGAAAAGTAGTAACTATAATATGAGATAAATAAAACTTTAATCTTAATTAATAATTAATTAATAATTAGTATAGTTAACAAGGGTAATTTTTGGGGCACATTTACTTTAATTTTTAATAACTATTACCAAATTCATTTAAAATTATGCTAACATTTATATTTTATATGAAGGTTTATTTTTCATCAAGGTTTATTTTAGTTTATATTTCATCAAGTTAAAATGTCACCAATAATCTCAACGGTAAAAAACAAGGTTTGAGGCAAAAAATATTATTACAAAATTTACGCGCTTTTATCAATATAATATTAAATTAAGTTAATTTAATCCAAATAAAATAATAATCAAGAGTTTAAAATAATAATTATTAAGCTAATTTCTGTTAAAATATCAATTGATCTTCCAAAGTTACATGTACTTTATAATTTCGAATAAGAGTTTATTAGAGAAATATTAATCCGATGGAACATACTTCAAGATTATTTATCCCCAAAGCTTCCTGAAAGACAACAATATTTTTGACTCATATCAAAAGATGAAATTTTCCCTTTACTAGAAAATAGGTTAATCACCAGAGAAGGATAGCACAGCTTAACCCTCCACTCCGTTACTATTGAAAAGAGGAAATTTTTTTACTAATAAAAGGGTGGATCTCCAAGGAGAGCAAAGCTTTTTTCTAAAAGAAGAAATCTTCCTGTTACTTGCAAAAGGTTTCGTCTCAAGGAAGAACACAACCTAACCCTTCATTTGGTTTAATTTTATGCACTGCATAAAACGGGCGGACAGAGCGGGTGTATGAACCGTTAGAGAAGGTCTTTGGACCTGTAGAGTGGGTAGTTGGGTTTATAGAGTAGATGGTTGGGTCTCTAGAGTGGTTCTTTGGCCTTTCAGGGTATGTGGGTGGGCAAATAGAGTGTGTGTGTGCAAAACAATTACATATACTACACTTACTATGTAAATGTAGTGAATTTACATAGTAAATGTAGTGAATAAAGAACTTTAATCAAAGTTATCAATTGATACTATAATCAAAGTTTAGATAGAATCATAAATGTCTCACGAAATGACAACCAAACAGAAATACATAAAATAAAAATTCCTAAGGCAAATTTATTTCTTAAACAAATAAATATAAACTCATTTACATCATTATTTGAACCCGTCCATTTAACCAATCTATGTAAACAAATGTAATAATTTAATTTGAGCCCGTAAAGCTCTGAAATAGAAAAATAATAAATTATCAATAATCATCCAAATGTGAAAATCATCCAAAATATATTTTAATATAAATAATTTTAAATAATAAGTTTCATAAGAAATATATTTAAATAAAATGAAACAAGCGCTATAATTTGTATAAAACTATATTTTCTAATTTAATTATTTTTAATTATTTAATAAAAGAAGTTTAATCAGGATAAAATCAATAAGGACGTCGTTGAATTTTTAATTGGAAACTTAATAAAATGTTTATGAGGAATAAATGTTTATGATCATACAAAATCATTTATACAAACTATGATTTAAAAGATATTCAAGAAAAGAGTTGACTTTTCGTTATGGAAGTTATTTACTATTAATTACTTTCAATGTTATAAAGTAAGGTTAAATTTATTATTTATATATTTTATTTATCTATATATTAATTTATATATTCTATTAAAACTTAAGACAATCGCAGCATTGATTCTATGTTTTATCAAGATCAAAAATAATCATTAATTATTCTCGTCAATTTAATTATTAATAAAATAATCTAATTAATTTTCAATAATTAAATAAAATGTTATCTTTAATATATTTTAACTTATAAATATTTTGGACTGGGTGGTTTAATTTCATTAAGAATTATTTAATTATTTTTTGAATTTTGGACTAAGAGGGATATGGACCAAGTTTTATTATATTATTAATTCTTAAACTTGTTAGAACTACTCATGTATTGTAACTATTTACAATTCCATATAAAAACTTATGTTTATAAAAGGAAGTCAATAAATGAAACCTCTCAAGAATATAGTCATAAATAATATTAATTTATTTATTAATAATTATATCATTTTAAATGTTTTTAGTTCAGAGAGTCCGTCACCAAAGAGTACACAACTATTTCTAACAAAAATATATTAATAAATAATAATATTATAGACATCAATATTTTGAATAAAATATTAGTTTTGAAATAAAAGTTCTATAAATAATAAGAGATAAGATAATGATAAGGACAAAACAACCCTGGTTACTTATACCTTGAGTTGGTTTATAGGTTTATTTTAACTTGACCATAAAATGATTTCATAGGGATATAAAATTCATTTTAAGAATTTTTCATAAATTAATTATTCAAGATCAATTAAATGAAAACCGTTTTAAAATAACTTGATCCATTCAAAACCTGTCAAGGTTTATGTTACCTTGAGCAGTTTTGTCCTTGATGGTATATTTCTAAAGTATTATGAATATTTTATTAGTTATGAAGTTATTATAATAATATTTTACTTCCTTATAACTTTGATTGGGAATATCGCTATAGCAATGAAATATTTATCATTCATTTATGAATAATTAAATGAAAGAATATTGAAATAAATTTAATTAAAAGTTTATTATTTAATCAATATTTAGAGATAATATATAAAGAGATAAATATTACAAAATATAAATCATTAGAAATGGTAAAACATTAATTACTTAAATAGTAAATCTTATATAAAAATTAATATTAAAAGTTGAAAATGAATATATTAGACTGGATATATTTAATTTCATTAAGAATTATTGATTTATATGAATATATATGGACCAAGATCAACGGTTTTGTTAAGGCTTTGATTAATACTATTAAAAATGTTATCAATTGGTTTATTATAACTATAAAAAGAGTGTTTAGAAAATATTTGAAAAAAGAATACATTTGGTATTTATTAAAGTTGTTTTGTTTAATAGCACTTATTTATAGCGCAGTTTTGGTGACTTTAGAGTACTTTCAATATCCGTATTTTATGAAAATTATTATGAATAAAAAAATAAGCGAAATTGATTTAATGCCGATTAGCTTTTGTACTGAAAATAATGTATTCTTTGATAAAAATAAAATTATTTCGTTTTATAACTCGAGTAACGAATTTGAAGATTTCATTAATTCTACTAAAGTTCAAACGAAAGAATACATTAAAAATATTAAAAGAGTTTTGTCTAAATTAAATCAAAACAATAATTATAATAGTTTTGAGAGATTTCTAGAGCCCAACGAAAAAGCGATGCCTTTATATTATTTTGAAAATGAATTAAATAAACTTATTTTCAAATTAAGTTTCGATGAAATGAAAAGTCTTATGATTAGAGCCAAACAATTGATTAAATGTAGGGCTAAACTTCACTCAAGATATGAATCAAAAATTTTTGAACTCAAAAACTGTTCTGAGTTTCATATAATGGAAAGTATTTTTGGCGACGAAGACTTTGGGATTTGTTTTACATTTTATAACAAAAATCAAAAGTTTTACCTAAAAAACGACGATTTTATTGAATTTGAATTATGGGACGATAAGAGACCGGATATATTCCATAACCCATATTATGAGCGATATATTCCTAATATGTTTAACAAAACTTATTTTAATTATAATCTAATTATATATATATTTTTCAATCAAAACAACGATAACTTTAAACCAAATAAATTAATATCAATGAAAGTCAGTCGACAGGGTTTGGATGGAAGTATTAAATACAAATTAATATGGAATAAATTATTGTCAACACCTTATATGGAAAAATGTCAAAATTATGGTAAAATTTCTATTAATTTTCAATATATCATTAAATTTTGTATTTAAATAATTTCTACAATTAACAAGCTAAGAATATATTGAAGATGTTATATATCCTTTTCTAATGTCCCATTTTTTATGAATTAGTCACGTGATATAAATATTAGCATAAAACAAGATACTAGAAATGTGTTTCTTTATTTTTTTACAAAATTGATCTAACTTTAAAAAATTTAGGAACGATTCAAAAAATCTCAGCAACAATACTTTTGAAAAGACATATAATATAAATTTTTTAGATAATATTTTTTCATTATTTTATTTGTTTACACTTATAATAGCATTATTGATACTCATTGTTCAGTACTTTTGCTTTAATATAGATACAGTATAAATTTGATATAACCAGATCATTGTTGAAGTTAAATTTGTCTGACTCTATCAGATTCTGGTTATATTTTGATAAATTCAATGAAATTTTATTCAATTTACAGAATCTGTAAAATATTGGTTTATATTTTCATATTGAATTTTGATTACTTTTTTGAAAACTTTTTTAGTATTTTTAAAAATATTTACCTAGTTCATTTAAAAATAAATATTTTATGAGAATTGTGGCTAAATATCTTCTTGTTATTTAGAATTTCTGGTTATATAAAATCAGGTTATATTGAATGTTTAATATTATGAGGCCCATAGAATAAATAAAAAAATATCGTGAAATTCATCTGGTTATATCAAATTTTTGGTTATATCAGGACCTGATATATCGAATGTAAACTATATAAACATAAAAATACTCAGTTTGTTTGAAGTAAGCAATTAGCAAGTAAAAAGTAAGAAATAATTAAAATTAAATAAATTTAAGTTTTTTTTAAATAATTTCAAATTTCTTGACTTAATTTAACCTAGATATTTATTCTAATTATAGATAAATTTGAAGGTTATTTAGAGTGCACACAAAATTGTATCGAAGAACAATATATTGAAAAATACAAGTGTTTACCCAATCCTTTCTTGAATCCAAACTTTCAATTAATTAATTTGAATCAAACAAAACATATAATTTGTAATCGAAATAAAACTAATTTAAAGATTAATGAAAATATTTGTCAAAAAATTTGTATCAAAGAATGCAATCAATTATATAATTATCCGCATTTAGACACTTCATTTGTCTTCAATACAACAAAAACCAAAATTAAAATAATATTTGAAAATTCATTATATATAGAATATCATTATATTTATGAAAAGAAATACTCTCTAATCGATTACATTTCAAATATTGGCGGACTCTTTAGTCTATGGATTGGATGTTCTTTTATAGATATGTCTCAACTCATTAAAGATATATCAAAGAAATTAATATCATTTATAAATTATATAAATATTCGTTTAATAATTATTTGGATGAGCAAGATAAAGATTTTAACAAAAGTATATAAAATGTTTAAAATAATAAAGAGAATTTTCAAAAATATATACAAGTATGATTTTAGAAGCATCTTCAAATACCTTTCAATTCCATTAATATTATTTCAATTAATTTTATTAATTCTTAATTATTTAAAATATCCAACAAAAATAGACACTCAACTTAGAACTTCGTATAACCCCGATAAAACTTTTAAAGAAGACACCATTCCTGCCATAACTGTTTGCTATAAATTATTATTTGATAAAATATTATTCGATCCAAAAGTTAGGGAAGGATTTCCTAATATGATTAAAAATTATTCTAGAATTTTGGATATATTTTATAGAAATCATAACAATTCAATAGATATTGAATGGTTAAATAAGAAAGGTTGTCTAAATATTCCAAAATTGAATTCTAATGATTCTTATATAAGAAATGTTACGAAATATTATTTGTTGTCATTAATTAAAAAGAATAATAACTATTATTTACCCGAAATTCAAAAATTTCTATTGGATTATATCGATGTCAATGATATACAAGAATTCAAAGAAAATGAGAATCGATTTAATGATAAAACAGTAAAACGTTTGAATAAAATACAAAATACATTTGATTTTATATCTAAAACATTATTATACCAAGTTCATTTAAATGAATCATCAAATATCATATATGAAGTAAACAAGAATTCAAGTAAAGAAGTTATTATTAAACAATTGTTGTCACCGTTTGGCAAATGTTTTACACTTATAATTAAAGAGAGAAACAAATTATCAAAAATTGGTTTAAAATATTTAACACTCTTTGAGGAAAGATTTGATGACGGATTGGTTTTTCAAAATAATAAGTTTATAGAAAAAAGTTATTTCCTTCACACTTCTAAAACTCTTCCGACACATTTTGATGAAAAATTCAGAATTTCAGACAATACTTTTAATCAATTTGGTTCATTTAATCTATATACCCATAAATTAACCATTAATAAACTTCCAAAACCTTATGACACAAATTGTGAGGAATACAGAGAAAGTAATCAATTCTTATGTCTCAACAAATGCTATTTAGATAAATATAACCAGAAGTGGAACTGCACTCCAAATAGGGATCATTTGTTAACAATTCGTTTATTCAATGAAACATATTTTGAACCAAAAGTTAATTTTTGTCATAAAAATGAAAGTGAAGTCAAAGAAATCAATAATAAAATTAGGAGTTTCTGCTTTGAAAAATGCCCCGAATCTTGTGATGACATAATTTATGCACAAATAATTAAATCAAAAAAGGAATTTATTATTTATAATAATAATTATTATGAATTCAGTATATTAACTGATTTTTCCCCATATTTTATATATTTACCTCAAATGGATTTCTTTAATTTAATAATAAATATAAGTAATATTTTGAGTTTATGGCAGGGAATCAATTATTCAGATTTAATTAGAATTATATCTCTATTAATATCCCGTATTATAATTATATCAATATTTCAGAATAATTTATGTAATCATAGAAAATATTGGAAATATCTGAAGGTAAGTATATTTTTAAATTAAAATAATATAAAACTTATTTTTTACAAATTTTAGCTTATTATTAAGATAATATTAGCAGCCACGCTTATAAGGGAAATAACAAAAGTCACTTCAGATTATCTAAATTATGAGAAATGTAACAAGCTTTATCAATTATTAAGAACTGAGAGAACGTCATTTTATTTTAATATATTTACATATCTATATGCCAATGAACATGATAATATCTTTGTCAAATGCAACCATCAATCTTATGTTAAGGATAATATTCATTTAACAAATGGTACTTGGACAAATAGTGACAAATTTATTAATTGCTTAAATAATAGAGGAATTCGTGGAAAAGACTTATTCAGGAAACCTTTAATTGAAAATATTTATGAAAAATTTGGTTATTTAATAACTGGATATAATCAATTAATTAATATAAGCATGGTTCAAAATCCATATTATTCTTATCGGAATAGATTTTTAGTCACAACAATAAAAATAAATATAAATCCCTTTTCTGACAATAATTTAACCTCGGATATTCTATTTGCCTTGTACATTTTTAAAAATGCTGATAAACAATTTCTGACAACATTTATTCTTAGTTCTCATGAAACTGATATTAGCCAAGATGATATGATTGTAGGTAAAAATGAAATAACAAGTTCACCAGAGAATAAAATTTACTTCATTAAAATACATGTGAATTATTACTTAAAACCCCCGCATGGTAATTGCCAAGATTATATTGGGAACACTAAATACAACTCAAAATCTTTTGGTAACTGTTATCGACTCTGTATTAAAAGTTTAGCTCAGAATAAGTTTGGATGTAATCCTATTTTTGTTGAAACATCCTCTCATGAGTTGGACTTCAAATCAAATGATTTAATTGAATGCAATTCTACTCTTCAGAGAGATTTCGATGATTTGCTTAAAATCAATAAATGGAGACTTAAATGTTTTCAAATTTGTCCGAAGAATTGTTTTGATATTCTTTTCTCTATTAGAGAATATTCACATCATTTTGAAAGCACTGAACTGTCAACACATTACCGAAGAAGTCTTAAGTGGGAATCAAATACTTTAACTATTATTTCAAAAGAAGAACCGGTGATGACGTTTCTTAACTATCTGTGCATTTGTGGAGGACTCGTAGGTCTATGGTTTGGCACCAGTGCTAAAGATGTACTAAATTTGATATTTAATAGAAATGTTTGGTTTAATATACGACAAAAAATAATTTTCTTTAAAAATAATAACCTAGTACAACCATTTATTTCTATCAATTAATGATATTCTAATAATAATAATAATATATTACGAGCATTAAATGCATCTTTAGGCAAATGTAATTTTCTTCATACTATTTTGGTGTTCTGAAATTAGTTAACTCTAAATAAAGGTTAAATTTAAAGATAATTTTAGTATCTTCCTATTTTCCCTTTAATTTTAAACTTCCTATTGATTTATTTGTTTGCAAGCTAATCAGAAAATAACAATCATTAGTATTAAAAAGATTAAAATTTTCATACTTATTAATTTTAATAATGGAGATTAAGAACAATTATTTTAATTTAGATCCAATCAAATCATTATCTGATGGACAAAGAATTGAGTTTTATATCATTGAGGACTAAAAATTAAAGTGCATATTGTTGTAAATTTCACACCGATTAATTGGATAATGCAAATATAAAGTATTATCAATTATATTAGTCATTCTAATTATAAATGTTATCTATGAAAATATGTTTTAATATTAATAAATGATAAACTTTGAAGCAAGCATATTGTATAATTAAAGAATATATTTTACTAATATTATTGAAAGACTATATATTCATAACTAATATCGGATATTATGTGAAAAGTAATACATGGAATTAATTATAAAAACTTATCATTGTATAAATATTTCAAATTTATATTAATATTACAATTAAACTCTAAAAAAATTTGTTTTATTTATATCTTATAAATATTTTAGGCAAACCTTGATAGACCTACTATTAATTTTGTCTATTATCTAATGTTTGTGTAAGAGAAATTCTGACCTTCTTTTCAATGACATAAAAATTAATTAACTGAAGTATTATTCTCTATAAATCAAATAATTATAATTTTTTATGGATTTCTTATCTGAAGAAATATTTATTTACAATAAAAGTAAAAATATTTTCAAGTTTTCTGATAATAAAATTCCTTGAAAATATGAATAATTGACGGGTATTATAAATATTATTGATTTATAACAAATTCAACAGAAACAGTTTTTGATAAATTATATTTAACCACTGATTTTAAAGATAGGTTCTGATAATATCCAGATACCTTTTAGAAAATTTTTAACTTATGAAACGAATATAGAATATTTTGTTATTTTATTTTAACAGATATAATTAATCTAACTAGATTATTCAATATATGGTTAATTTCAGAACTTTATATATTTTAGTTAAAGAATTATATAATTATTTATTTAGTCCTAAACCATATAAAAAATGTTAGTTTTTATTATAGTTGTGTTGACTCTATTATTGGCTATTATTTGGTCTGAAGATATGGAACATTTTTGATAAAATTACACTTTTTCTAATCAATACTCATTTATTAATGTTTTATAAAACTTTTGAATATTTTTGATATTTTCTTTAAACCTTTAGTTGGATTCCCCTATCGGTGAATCTATACCTAAGTCTATAAGCTAAAGTGCTGTTCTGTTTTTACTTCACTTCACGTTATGTAGTCTAACTCCACGTTTTACTTTAATAAAGTGTAGTCCTTCTCCTGAGTGAGTCGTATCTTTGTTTCCATGTGTCAGAACCGTTGAGACGCAGGACGTCTCGTAGGCCAGTCCGTGTGTCGTTCTGAGGAAACTGTTGGTTCCTCTTCTGTATCTGTTTGTCGGATACGTGATCTGCGGATCGTTAGACCTATCGTCAGGTCGTAGACTCAGAGGTGAGCCGTTGTTTCGTTTGTCGTGTCGTTCGAGTCTTTTGATAGGACTCTTCACGCCGTTGTCTTTGATAGACGTTTGTTTTCCTTATCAGTTAGGGTTAAACTGATTGCGCATAACAGAAAAAACTTAAAGTTGAGTATTGTCTCCCAATTGAACAGATTAGGCACCTAAAAGAGAACCTTAGTCAGATTTCTTGAGGAGTTCTCGAGAGTCACACCATATTTCACTAATATATTTCAAATTAAATATTAGAGTCGACGGGGAGTACCTAATGAAATGGAAATGGATATGAGTGAAAATATGAGTGAAAACATGTTTTTTTTGTCGTTTTTCCTAAAGAAAGGAATATACTTAAGGCTTTTAAACACAAAATGAACTCGCTAAATTTAGACAAATTCTATAATCAAAGAATTATAAAAGAACATAATTTTTCACAAATTATGATTCCATATCTGTTTATAAAAATGATCGCCGACTGTATATAATAATTTTTTATTATAACAAAACTCCTTTTCTTTAAATGAATGTCTTTGATTAAAATAAGTAGATAATATTTAGTTTGATTGATTTTATAATGGCAAATTTATTTTGCTTTATATTAATATACTTATGCTTAATTTAAATGTTAATCAATAAGTATATTATTCCAAGAGTTTTATTCAAATGAGGTTTGGGATCCTTAACGATAGTTGTCTAGTACATTTGTGGGATTTTGAAAACTTGTCTTTTAAAATAAAACATCTTATACTTATTAAAATTATCTAAAGAAACAATTGGGTCTATTAAATTGAATAAAATTATTAATTTTATATTAATATAAATAATAATTGAAATTAATGACCATTGCAAATTACTTAATATTATATATAATATTTGCTTTAAATGCTTTTGCCTTTTAATTAATATGTTAGGTATGAAATATTAAAATTAGTAATAGATTAAATCAAATATTTATTTAACATTTAAAATTATAATAAATTTTTATAGTCATAATGATTTTCCACTTTATTATTTTACTATTTACACAAATGTCTTGATAATTTTACTTATAACGCCTACTACATCTTAGACGAAAACTTTTGTTTAAATTTGTTATCACTATATAAAAGTTTATAATGTAAAGTCAGTCAAGCAAGAGGACGGAAAATATTGGAAGACATTTGCAATGTTGTATTAAACCGTTCAAATAGTATATTACATATGTTATTTGATATGAAATGATTAAATAAAATGATTTATTTAATTGTATTGATTGTAATCTATTGTTATACCGATTAAAATTGAAAAGTTATAAATAAT
>JAQFZM010002381.1:0-13876 GCA_034695785.1 Galumna obvia | reverse complement strand
GAAAATTAAAGGAAAACTTCAATAAATGCATAAAATCATCAAAAATCATGCTTTTACGCTCAAATTTTGGTCCTCAATTTTGGGTCATTTTCAAAATACCCCCCCTTATACCCCCCTCAGCTCGGACCAAAATACCCACCCCTTATACCCCCCTTGGACCTCGGTCTTTTGCCATCCCTGATAAAAAGAATATTCATTAAGAATTGTTATATATATTGCAATCCTTGAAAGAAGAGATGATTTTATTGTCGCTTTGAATATAATTTCAAAGAATAATAAATTAATTTTTAGTATTTCAGACATTTTCAAAGGGAATAAAGAAAAAGAGATTTCAAAGATATTATTGAATTCAGTGATAAACTATTCAAATGATAAGTTGTGAGTCTTATTTCAAAACAATTGAATATTTGAAGACAAGTTTTCAAACTTAAATAAGACATTTTTGCGCTCTATTTAACCCGAAGAAAGTTTTTTCTTAGTCCTGACTCACGATTTATGTCATAAAAAAGCCTTTTTTACTCAAAAAATAGAAATTTTGTTTTTCGCTTTTTATAGAAAAAATCTTTTGTTTGTATTGAAAGTTAAATGTATTCTCCCATTGATTGCCATTTAAGTCAGAAATTGTCCGTAAAATGTGAGTAAAATTTAGAAAAAAGTTCTAATTTATTAGTCGTGAGAATAAGCAATAAAATGTATGCATTCAATGTTTTGTAAAAGTCTTGAATCCATCTCAAGGGTTAAATTCAAATAATTCTTAGGCGGAGAACAGACTAATAGAGAGAATGTAGAACAGAATAAGGCAGTCATAACACCCTATAATAGAAATAATAAATTAGTTTTGCATCGATTGCATGAAACCGATCCCAACAAAAATTTAACACAAATTCATAACAAATGATTATAATTGAAATAATAATAATAATAATAAATAATAATAATAGTTGTAATGAAAAGGAAAATTTGCCTTTGAATTGGCACAATTGGCACAAGGTAATTCCAGTGAGGATTCTTTTAATTTAGTCTTCTTTCAATACAATAGCAGTTTAGATGAGAATTTATTTTATGCCATAATTTTCAAACACAAAATCGTTTATTTAATCGGAATTTTAAATGAAATTTTGCCTCAAAAATACGTTTACTGTCTTTTTATACAAAAATTACTGATTTCTTAAAACAATAACATTGAAAACATTGAATATTTATTTTCCACCCGTTTTTCCATCCCTTGAATCCCACAATAAAGTAGTAATTCTTTGAGACTTAATTTTGAAAATTACTTCCAATCAAATGATTAGATTTTTTTTCGTGAAATATTCAAAGAATGAGTCTTTGATCGCAATTATTCAGAGAAGGAAACACTAATTGTATCCAATGTTGAGACTAACGATAAAATGCAAGCAATTTATGCAAAAAAAGTCAACTCATGTTTGCTATCATATGGCAAGAGATGATGAATAAGCACTTAAACAATATGTGAGTCCAGAAGTAATTGTTATGAGAAGAACATCTGCCATACATTTGAATCGACAGCGAATCAAAACAAATGCTGTCTTTCGTTATCTTTAACACAAAGAGAGAGAAAGAAATGGATTCAAGTTTTTATGATTAATACATATTTAATGAAATAACTATTAAAGTGAGTCTTCAATTGTTTGCTTTGAAATCCATTAATCTCTCAGATTCTGAAAATTACAAATCGTTTCATTCGCTTCGATAACATTTTGAGAAAAAAAATAAATCGATAAACACTTTTATGAACGAAAGTATCAAAAAATGATTTATTTGAAGATTTTTCAACAAAAATAATGGCCTACAGATCACCAAATGAGCCAAACTCTGAACCAAAATATTAAAAAATCAAAATTACTTTTTTTGACTTTTCATCGAAATTTCGATTTTATAACTAAAATAAATAATAAATAATAAATTTAATTATATCTCTATTTAACAAAACTTTGTAAACAAAAAAATAGTCATAAGGAAATTGTTGACAATTGCCACTGGGTATAAATCGTGAAAAATATTCCCACTCATATTTTAATATTGCATGCTAAAGTATATGTAATACCAGTATTGCTAAAAACTATGAAATCGTGGCATTCATTTCCATATTGGGATCAATAAAAGGCTAAAAATAATGAAAAATTGTGCTAGACAGCATCAATAAGATTCTAGGATCTAAAGAATTTATTAATCTAAAAGTTGTGAATTATATTCAGGCCTTCGAAATGAAATCACGTTTAGGAGTTAGTAAGCAAAACAAGTAAGGACAACTTAATCCCGACTCAATTTTAGAATTGAGTTTTAGAATTAATCATTTATTGAAGAAAAATAGTATTTTAATGAATAAATGAATACTCACTTGAATTACAAAAATTGTCAAAAATAGTACTTTAATGCAATTCATAGATTAGAAAAATTCGTTTATTTATTACTTTTAATAATTGAAATATAAGTCGAATAATAAACGTCTGAACATAAGTCGAACGACAATTTAGTCTAAAAGTAAACGTTTTGTGACACAACTCTTAGCGACAGAATTGTCTCTGCGTTAACTCAACTCTAATATAATGTATAATAGCTTTTAATAAAAAGATATCTTATCAGAGGTTTTGTTGAGTTAAAACTGATAGCCTTAAGCAAAAAAATAAACAAAGTTATAGCTTGTCTGCGACACCTGCACCTCTTCAGACCACCTTTTGCCTAACCATCGATTTTATTGGTGAAAAAGACTCACAAACCAGGGCTCAACTTAATGAGACAAACGTCATATAAATTATATCGAAGTAAAAACGGTCAGACAGAGAGAGTCCACTGTTGTTGAGGTCACTATAATACTAAAACTAATGGTTTCTAATCGTGAGAACGAAAGGCAAACTATTTTCGCACACATTCTCCAAACGTTTGCATCTTTAAAGGGCTTTCCTTAAGACTGGGATAACTCTTTCATTTTGGAGACGACAACGAATGAAAGCGAAAAGAATTTCTTGAAAAACATAAATATTTATTTCAATTCTCTTAAACTCAACTGAAATCCGATCTCAACATTCATATGAAAGAGATATCTGCAGAGGTTTGGCTGTCATTCCTCTTTGTATTCTGTCTTTTGTCAAAATCTGATAAATTTCTTTCATTTTTTTTGTTTATGATTTTTTAAACATTAAATTAAAATAATAATAACTTTCGTTAAATTCATTCATTAATTCATTGACTAATATTTGAATAAATTAAAGAATTACTTAAACAATAGATCTGTCGATAAGATAAGAGCTTTTGTCCTCATGTTTTCCAGTTTAGAATATTAGGTTCAATGGATGTGACGTTTACTCAAAGGATGTCTTCTTAAATGTCATTCAGAAGGCAAACAACAGAAAGAAAGATATACTAAAAGATTAAGTGATAAGAAGTTTAGAGAATAATTAGAAGAATTAGACGAGACTTCGCTTCACATCACTTATTGAGAGAAACTTCGGCAAAGAGTTCAGACAATCGACAAATTATTTATAATTAACTGACAGCTCTTCAACCAATCAATAGTTTTAGACAATTCGTAGGTTCAGTTGTGCTCACAATTGTGTTCTTCTCTGATTCAAAAACTTGATTATAGCTCTCTTCCATTCAGGCATTGAAATATGCATTTTTAAGCTCTAGTTTTTAACACTTCAATGCTTTCGTTCCACAACAATCTCTCTCTCTCTCTCTCTCTCTCTCTCTCTCTCTCTCTCTTTCTCTCTCTCTCTCTCTCTCTCTCTCTCTCTCTCTCTCTCTCTCTCTCTCTCTCTCTCTCCACTCTTCTCTTCTTCCTTCCGAGATATATGGCTGAGTCAGTGCTCAAACATAAAGCGATCGATAGAATAATTTAGTCAAATAATGAATGGTTTGAAACTTAATTCAAATGATGTGATTCGAACACAAATACAAAATATGTTCACAAAATTCGCTCGAATTACGAATCAAATTATAGTTTGTTATCCAGTGATGAGATGTTCAAAGTTTAGGGCAGTTTTATAACATACAATTTTCTTATGGAATGGATATAAAAACTAAAACCACTTTTTGGTTATTTGTGGCTATAATAGTATTAATACGTTTTATTAGTTTCACTTATTTTTAATGAATTGACATCAAATTGGAGGAAATCTTCAAAAAAATGACGGATAACCAAATGATGAATAAGTTGTTTGACCTGAAAAAGTTATTTTAATCCTATTTTACTCATTTATTGAGGACTTTGGCTTAAAATTGTTGAAAGACTCCCTCTCCTCTCCTCATCACTGATTCTAATCAAATGTCTTTTCATTTACTAATTTAATGGAAAGATTCTATGATTAGAGTGAAAGCAATGAATGGAAACACAAAACTAATATTTCATTTTAATATAAAAAGAGATTTTATTTCAACATTTACTGTATAATCATTTACAATGACTTCCAATTCAAAGATATATTTAATTCAAATTTATATCTTCATTATTATTACAATTCAATGACTAATTGTTTTCAATAATAGAGAAAAAGAAAAGTAAATTAACAGAAAAAAAACGTTTCTGTTATTACCATTTGAGCGCTTTTATTGAAGATTTTCTTAATAATCGGCACTCATTTTATAATAAGTTTTGACAGTTAATAATAAATGTGTTTTTGCACTTCAAATACATGAGAGTAAACATTAAAATCAAAGATTTGGTTAATTTTAGTAATAATTTCTCAAAAAAATTAACATTTGTTTCGAACCATTCGATGATTTTCAAACAAAAAACAATTTGTTATTTAAAACTCAACGAACAGTCATTTTTTAAATATTAATACAATTTAAATAACAAACTTTTATTTGAAATTTAATAAAAACTCAACAAAAAATGCTTTAAATTTGATTAGTTTGAAGACAACGAATGTCACAATTAAAAGGTGTTTCCGAAAAATAAATTATATTTAAATTTATATTATTATTTAATTCCATTTGTTTGCAGTATTTACTGTTTATATCACCGGAACTAATATTTATGTCAACAAATTTCTTGTTTTATAAGAAAAAAAGAGAAATATTAAGCTTTGAGTTACAATTTATGACCGAAAAGTTTTTTCTCATATTTTTTATGCAAAAAAAGTTCTCTTATTTTCTTATCTAAAACTAAGTTTTAATATTAAAATCGATAATTCATTTTACTTATTATCTCATCCGAAACATCATTTTCTTGATTTATAATTTCTTTAATAATATTAAAGAGGAGTACTTTTGGTATCTCTTTTCCATCGAAAATACAGTGAAAAACATAACTAAACTTTTAGATTATATTATTATAACAAAAACATTTTAATCACTATTTTTCTCTCTTTTATCGATAAAAACACTAAATTTCAAAAAAATTTCAATTAATTTCCTTTTAAATACAGTTATTATAAATCTATGAATAAAATGTTTATCTAATAATATGATAACTCAATAATTGTGACGAAAAAACAATGAAAATATAAATGAAAATTAATAAAAAAAATGTGTAGAAATAAAATTATTTATACTTCTCTTTGTTGTAAATAAATGTTAATTTAAAATAGTATTCAAAAAAAGTCATAAATTAATTCTAATATTCTATATATTATATAATAATATTCAACATTTTATATATAATACATAGAAATGAGGAGAAAAACTTCAAAGAATCAAAACGAGAAAAGTTTTAGTCTTTTTGAGGTAATTATATAATAGTATTGTTTTTTATCTCTAAAATTAGAAGTCTATAAATAATGACAAATATTTTCAAACAAAAGCTTTCATTTCGTTTAGACTTTAACTCTAATCGTTTGAAATGGACTTCAAATTAGTTGCTCTGAATAGAACTCTAAATCAAATCGTTTGACAAATGATGAAAACCATTGGACTCTTTGGAACTCATCCTTTAATTTGTGTTTCATTTTTCAAAATTGTTACGTATTTTTGTTTAGAAACTGTGAGCAAACAATTTATGAAAAATAAATTTATTCCCAATTATTCACTTATTGGTATTAACTATACTTTTCATCCAAAAAATTTAGACGAAAAACAAACGAAAAATAAATTTCTTACACTTTTTAATTGTGTGAGTCTTCCAGTCGAGTGTCGAGTCTTTTGCAGACAATTGCAGTTAAACTTTGAACCCATCCATGAATTCTTTATAACTTTTTCCACTCAATTAAATATTTCATTAAAACATTAATTAAAATATAAGTTTTAAGTAAAATTCAAACAAACATAGCGTCGAACGAATGGCGCGAATTGTGTCAGACATTCATCGCATAATAGATGACTCCCTGACTATCATTCGTTTCGCTGTTAGTATTGTTTTCTGGATTAATGACTAGTTTTTTTGTATCATTTGTTTGTTTACTATTATTATTATTATTAGCTGTCGTTTCGTTTAATTTGACGCTTGAGTTTACATTCAAATTCTTTGCGAATAACAAATCGGAAGAGTGTTTAGGAGAAGAACTGGCCCCCTCTGGAGCACCCCTTTCGTCGTTGGAAGACATCATTGGCTTAGCATTCGATGGCAATGAAGAAGTACTACTCTTTTGTTTAAGTTTGGACTGAAACTGCTGTTCAATTTGTCGTTGGATCTGTTGCTTTAGTTGGTCGCGACTCACATTCGCCGGCAATCGAATGACAAATCCATCTTCAGATCGGATGGCATTCATTTGTGACTGACTTATCAAAGAAGACGGACGCGGAAGAGTTCGACTCACTTGAGGTCCTGTTGTCTGTTTAGATGATAGCGTTGGGTGAACTGTTTGAGGCTGAGCCGAATCGGGACTTTGGTTCGGATATTTAACAGACATTGAGTTTTGGGGCTGAAATCTTATTTGAACGATGTGTGGCTTCTTTTGTAACGTTTGATTTGTAGGCATTTGATTATTACTTAAATTATTATTACTATTATTTGAGTAATTGTTTTGAGGCCAAGACATGTGAGAACCACTCGTTTGTGAACTTATATTACTATTAATGTTAGGGCTTTGCATTTGTTTTATTATCTCATTTGTTGACTCAAATTTTGGACGAATTCCACGAACTGATGGTCTTCTGGCAAAACCAAATGATGGGTCGTCTTCTTCTGTCATTGAATATCTTTTCTTAATCCTTTCGGTTCTTTGGATGTCTTGTTGTACAAATTGTTCTAGTTCATCTTTTGTCATATTTTGTGGTAAATTTTGGTTATTATGATTAACGGGTGGAACCGGCAAAACACCGGCCGTCGGCATCTGATTTAAAACATGTGGATAAGCGTTGAGACCATCGCGTCGTCGGATTTCACTGGGATTTGGAAATTCATTTGTTTGTTGTTGAATGTGGTAGTGATAAGGCGGTGGCTTCTTATAGGGTGGACCTAATGTCTGACTCATAATAGGAAGTCGAACGCTAACCCTTTGTTGAATTGGTTGCGGACCAGACATTCGATTATACATTATATGTACGGGCATTGTATGATTCGGTGGATAACGTGGGGGAAATTGCGGTCGATTTTGATAATAAACGGCCTGTTGTGGAGACACCGGTCGAATCGGTGCCGAAACCATTGGAGGATTGGGCGATAGAGACCTTTGAATCGGTGGGTTTGGATTTGAGTTATAATTGATTTGTGAAGTATTATTATGTGAATCTATATTATATGCATTCCAGTGAGGAATCTCTCCGTTTCTTTTAAGTGACAGATATTGAATGTTATTAACGTTCGGATTATTATTCCTTAATATATGAGAACTGGTGGACATCTGTGCCGTTGCGAAGTTGGAAAGAGAGGCCGTTCTCTTCGAAGGAACTAAGGCTTTGGGCTCTGAGGTATATTCAATGATAAACTCATCGGCGGACCAGTTGTTAACATTTTGTTGTGTTTGCGATGTCTGTTGTGTCATATGAGGCACTGCTCTCGTAGTAGAAATAATATTGTCTTTCGAGTGACACTTGTCTTCATTTGATGGCATAGTTTCGGAAACTTCATTAGGTTTGACTTCAATAGTTGTTTCACTGATTTGTTTATTATTTTCGTTAACATTTGTGGCTATTGTTTGAGTGATTATCGGAAACTTCGGGTTATTTTGTATATAGAAATGACTGACTCTCTGTTTCATTGGTTTATCTTTAGTGTTGTCATCACTTTTACTGTCATTATTGATAAACATATTCTCATAAAACTGAAGATTACGCTTAAAAGAGTTCGAGTGATTGTTTCGTAAATCATTGGGTTCTTCATTAGTAAACAAATTGATTTGTTTTGATTCGTTTTTGAATTCAGATTCTGATGATTTCCTTTCATTATTAGAATCATTTTCATTGTCTTCACTTGTCTTCACATTGTTTTGTTGGACATTATGTGTAACATCTGGTGAAAAGTCTTCTTCTGTTCTTTGGAGTGAATCACATTCATTGCTTTCTTCACAATTCAAAGTTTGTTTAGTTTGGGAATTCATGTCTCTATGAGAGCTGTCGTTCAATGGTTTAGAGTTATCCTCACTATTGGTCTGACAATTGTTAACACTTTCACTGTTCGTTGAATTATTAATTTCTTCACTATTTTTAGACTTAATTTCTTTGAAAATACTTTTATTGGAGAAAAACTCCATATTATCAGTGTTTTCATTGTTTTCAGTGTTGATCAGAATAATAGTATCCTGAGATGTAATACTGGAGTCACTCTGAATGTCTTGAAGAGATCCGGTAGGACTAGAAGTAGAATCATTGCCGTCATCTGACGTAATGTCACTCAATTCACTTTCCGCTAACTTTATATTTGATTCACTGGTTTTGTTATGGAAATGAATGGGAAAGTCTTCGGGACAGAGATTTTCCTCGGGTAGACTTATATGACTTCCAATTGCTTGAAGTATAGCGTCTTCTTTAAGAACACCAATAATTTGTTCCTCTTCTAAACTTTCGTTATTATTTAAGATCATTGACTCCCACTTTGAATTGAATTCATCTAGTAACTTTTGATCACTTTTTGTATTAGACTTAAGTATTGAATCGTCTTCTTCTTCGTCGTCGATATAATTAATACTGAGATCCCTATCAAAAGCACATAAAGAGTTGGCTATAAAATCTCGATAATCGGGCGGCGGATCGAATGGTAAAAAGTCCTGATATTCGACCGGCGGTTCAAACATATAGCCCTGAACTTCAACTAAATTAAAATCAGTCGGAGATTTAAGAGCTATTATTTGTGGCATCAGATTCTGAGGCCAATCATCACAGAAGACTTGCATCGTTTCACTGAATGTCACTCTTCTCTTCTCTCTATTCGTTTTAATAGACTTATCCCTTGTTTTCTTGAGAAGTCCTTTTAGTTGTTTGGGACGATTAGTTGTTGTTGTGTTTGTTGTCATCGCATTTGAGTTATTTTCTATATTTTCTTTTTTATCGTTATTGGAGTCAATATTATTGTCTAAATTATTGATATTCTCAGACTTAGAATCAGAGGAACTCTCACTCGAATTCTCATTCGAGTTATTGTTCGATGAATTGATAGTTGTTTTAATAGTTGTGTCAGTAATGAGTGTCACTTCATTTGATTGGGATTTGACAACAGTTTCAATGATAATCACTTCATTTTCGGAGTCAGGAATCGAAGTACTGATGTTTTCAATGAGTTTGGAGTCTTGTGACGGCTCCTCACGCATACCGTCAACTCCATCGTCTATATGTCGACTGCCTGAGCAAACATCTGGTGCCTGAGTCGCGTCGGTATCTGCGCTACGCATGACATTCATACCATTCACTACATCCACACCATTGAGTTGAGTGACTCTAGTCTTAACTGTTGTGGCGGAGTCGCGCTCCGACTCAGAATTATGGCCGCACTCTATTGTCTTTGACTCAATACAATTGTCAACATCTGGTTTTGTTTGAGACACACCATTCGGGTCTCCATTGGCCTCAATAATAGATCCATTTTCCACTAAATCACTATTACTTGCGTTTTGACACAACTCTACTTCTGCTGATTCAGACATCGCAGACATTATTATTATGTAATCAACTGTTAAATCGCTTTTCTATTCGGCCTCTCATTAACTAAAATAACATAAAAATCACAATAAGTAACAAAAAAGTCATAAATAATAATAATTGGAAAAATCAGAGAATATTAATTATATGAGACATTAAAACAAATATCATTGGAATATAACTCAAATAAATTATACACATTTCGTATTCACAGTTCATTTCAAACAAATTATATTCGATATAAATATCGAGAGATAATATCATTAAAACGAAAAATAGATTTAAAATCAATTTTGCCATTCATTCAAAGCATGTATTAATTAAACGTATCTCAAACCGGAACTCAATTGTAAACTAGAGTTAGATTTGGTCTGAAATTAAACTTTTTCTTAGAATTCAATTCAGACTATTATTAAAGTTTTCCGATAATACTATTGAAAACTATTGAAACTCTTTTCATTCCAAACGATTCAAAACCATTACTTTTAAATTACTTTTTGAGAAACCGAACCAAAACGACTTTAAAGGTCTTTCTTTTTATTAAATTCTGTTCACTCACTCAAAGGTTAACTCTTCTCATAAAACTAATATCACTTCAAAACCTAATTCTCAATCAAATGTCATTAAAATTACAAATCAGAGACTTATTTCTATAATTATTTGTGTATAACCTCTAACCAAATGAGAACTTCTTATCAGAAATTTATTCAAAATTCTTATTTTTGTTGCAAGATTAAAAACCTCAACATTTATTTCGGTCACTAATGCATTTGCAAAAAATGGATTAAAGGGTTTTTGCTCTTAATTTACAACAAAAAATATTTATTGTTTTTCATCAAAAATTCAATTAAATTGTTCTTAAAATTTAATTTAATGCAAAAATTAAAACCTGATATTAGAGGTAAATCTTCTACTGATTACTATTATTTTGGGAAAACATAATTATTATAACATTCTTTGGGTACTTTTGATTGAATAGATTTTTTATCACCAAATGAATCATTTTTCAGATAATTTTGATTGTTTTAAAGCCAAGAGTTGAAAGAAAAAACAAATTAAAAACCAATTGATCTCAATATTAATTTATGTGAAAACATCTCTTAATTGTTTTGACATATATTTGATTTAAAAGTAAAAAATTACTTTAAATAAACGACTAAACGATCATTAAATACAAGACTCGTTTCATCTATTTATAGTTCATTCACTTTAAAACTATTATCTAATTCTTGAAATTATTTTTATAATCAATTCATCAAAAGAAGGACTAAAATATTATATTATCCGAGAAATGTTTAGTTTTATTTATTTATGAAAACTAATATTGAAATGGATTTTCATGTATTGAATACAAATAATTTTGGAAATCATATCAAATGATATCAAACGCTTAGAAAAATGTTTGTAATGTTTGTAATGAAAACGTGATTTGAAATGAAATTATTTTTCATTTATTTTGATTTTCATCGATAGATATGATTTAAAACTTATTATCAAAAGTCAATATTTTTATACTCGAGTCTAAACAAATCCGTATTTGTTTGGTATCGGAAAGTGTCAAAAATGGCTGTTTTTGTGTCAATCGGTCACTCGTTTACACCAAAAATGGTATAAAAATCAATAAATTCAGACAAAATTCGTGAGCCTTTCATTAGAGTCAATGTCAGACTATAACTCATTTATTTAATTAAACGATTAATTATAATTAAAATAAGACTTACAATGATTTTGAGGCCATTGTTTACATTTGTGTTAAGCTTTTGTCACGATTTCATTCATCGTTTAGTTGTCTTTTAATGCCATTCAAAGACATTTCAATAGACTCTATGTTTTAAGCGATGAAACTGAATGTCTTTGATTTGCAAAACAACAGATATGACTGTATTTCAACATTGAATACATTTTTTAAATAAAAACTTAATTTAGATTTTGATTATCAAACGATTAACAAATATTTGACACAAATTGTATGCAATTAATATAAACAGAGAAGAGATAACATAACATAACATTCAAAGAGAGACAAATCCAAACGAATTTCATTCAATACTGGAATCAATGCAAACGCTTTTCAATTCACTTACAAAACTTCACTCGAGGACAACCCTAACTCTGGTGCTGTCATCTCTTAGACACCACTTCTTTAGATCACAAGAATAGATGTCTGGGATTTTAAAAATAGTCATCTCTTCAGACAAGTTTTACGAACTCCTTTTATAATGAATATAATTAATTAATTGCTTTCTCTTCTCTCAATAGTGTAGGGCTTCAGTGCTCTCCACTTCACTCATCTCTTATCCACACTTTTAACAAAATTAATGAAAAATAAAAGTATTTCTCATTTCATTTCATTTTTGATAATTTGAGATAAAATAATAGTTTATAGTCTTCACAAAACAATGCAATACTTCTCCTGATTGTGTGAATCATAGAATCATAGCTCAGCCCAACCAACAGTTCAGACACATTAAGATTTAGATTTTTGTTTCATTATTTCGATGAAAATCTGAAATCCAATTAAAGTATTTATAATTGCAGTAAATTTTCACATCATTTCAACTTTTTTAATATCAATAACTCAATAATAACTGAATTATTTTAATGACTTATTATATAAAAGCAAATTCCAAAAATAGGAATTCCATTCGTAACTTAACTACTATTTTAAGTGGTAATCTATCACCACCAAGGTAGTCTCAATACAAGTCTCAATTACTTTATTCATAGCTAATTAAAATTCGACCTAAAATTTAACCAAAAATTAATCTTAAATTTAATATAAAATCGATAATCAGTTTATGATAAATGATTTATCGTTTTTGACATCAAATGTCGACCCAAATATAGTCTCAAAGGATGGACTCATTTTTTGATAAAATCATATCGTTAGCAGTGTTTGAGGGTATAGAAAGTGAGCTCTTTATTATTCCCTCTTATTATTAGTTAATGGTTAGTCATCTGTCGGCTACTGTCAGCGACCGATAACCTTATCGTTTCACTGAATTATATGAAATAATAGGAATCAAAACGATTTGAATTATTCATTGGATTATTGCCTCCAATGATCAATGAATTCATTAAAATAAATAACTAATTAAACAAAACCTGATATTCACTGTTTATTTTTATGAGATATAAAGAAAAACTCAATAATTACATTCCCGACAACTTTTTATCGCAAAAATTCCAATTAATTACGAATTTTTTATCCAAATTATCAGAAGATATGCTTCAGATAAGAGTTCGAACTTTGAATCAATTGTTTGGTTCGTCACTCGAGTCGAGACAATAATTGTCGCAAATAAATGCTTTCGTGAGTCAAACTTCAAGCGATAAAAAAATCATTTCTCCGGAATAAACAATAGAATTGTATCCGACTTAGGAAATGAATGATTAATACCTTTGAAAATTTATACTTTTACTCAATTTTCAGTTTGAAAAAAGTCATATCAGTATTCGTGTAAAGCATTCAAATGATAAAAACTTTAAACACTATATAACTCAACTAAATAGACATTCTTTTATGTTGTACTCATTTAACCGAAACATTAAAACACGAAATACTTTTTCACTATTTTTTAAATTTTATAAAAAATAGTTTAAAATTAATGTATTTTAAAAGAATTTGTTTATTGCAAGTTATCATTTGAAAAAAATTACCATGAATAAGTTACTCATAATAACAAGGGAAAATACACTAAAATTTTTAAATAATATACTTATTAATTTATTTCGAATACTTTTAACCAAGTTATTTTTCTTTCTTAATTTATTGAACAACAAAACATTTTTAAAGTTATCATGTTGATTTTAAAAGTTAAAAGTTAGATGCGGCAAATGTAGCGATGTTTTTTGCATTCTTAAATACTATTACCATGTTAATATAAAAATTATACCCTAT
>JAQFZM010002380.1:0-13876 GCA_034695785.1 Galumna obvia | reverse complement strand
ATCCGTTCCCCGAAAACCTTCATATAATAGTCCGCGCGTTTGTCACTAAAATTCTGTTCAATAAAAACACTGCAAAAGGGGTTCAATTCTTTAGAAATAGAAATAACTATGAAGTGATGGCCCGAAAGGAAATAATTGTGTCCGCAGGTTAATAGGCATTACCAAGTACATTTAATAAATTGAATTGATTACAGGAACTATAAATTCACCCCAACTATTGATGTTATCGGGTATAGGACCACAAAAACATTTGCAAAAGTTTAATATACCTGTACTCAATGACCTTCCTGTGGGGAAACACCTTCAAAACCATCCGGAACTTAATATTAATTTCCTGTTTAGAGACGAATATCAGGACTCTCTTAATATCAGAGATCCAGAGTTGACTGTCGACACACTCTATGAATATTATGTCAAAAATTCAGGGGAATTAACCCAATCTTACCTTTCCCTTACTTATATAAGTACTCAAAATAACCCAAACAAGGAGTGGCCAAACGGTGCGATCTCTGAAATTATCGTCCGATTCGTTAATTCCGAAGACTACAATTCCAATGCTTTTGAAAGAAGTAAAGAGTGGGAGGAGTACTACACAGACTTCTTTGGGAAGTATTACTTCATAGTTGACCCTTTCTTGGTATTACCCCGAAGTTTTGGTTATATAAAACTTGTTTCGAATAATCCTTTCGTTTATCCTGATATTAACCCAAGATTTTTGAATAATGACCAAGACTACTACGAAATGCATCAATTGGTTAAATTCGTGCTCTACTTCTATGAGCGCTCGTCATTCGCCTCTTATGTCGTCCCTCACAGACCAATACCCGGCTGTAAATTCTGTCCGAACAAACCCTTTGCCTATGAATGCGATTCATACATCAGTTGTTTATTGGAACAAATCTTAATCAGTGGTTCACATCCGGTCGGCACTTGTCGTATGGGTGATATACGCAGAAAAGATACTGTAGTCGACCCTCGACTTCGAGTCAAAGGTATTAATAGTCTTCGTGTTTGTGACGCCTCTATTATGCCATTAGTTCCAAACGCCAACACAAATGCGGTCTCAATGATGATCGGAGAGAAGTGCTCACAAATGGTCAAAGAGGATAACCAAATGACACTCATTAATTATAAGAAGAGTCAAATCTTGAACAATTAATTTAAAGTACAATTTTATTGATCAGTTTTATGAAATGATAGGGGATTCGGATTTATTTAGTAAAATCTGTATTTTTTGTATTTAATTTATAATACATTCATTTATTATAAAGAATTAAATCTATTAATTGAATTATCAATTTTTTTTGTATTAATCACATAAATGTGTTTTTAGTAACTTTTTATGGATTAAACTACAATTATCAATAATTGGTTTGATAAAAAATATTCTTCACTACATTTACGTAACAAAGTGTAGTATATGTAATCGTTTTGCACCTACCTTATAAGCTGTCTTTATAAAAAAAGGAAAAATAAATAGATTAAATTTATAAATTAATTTATATAAAATGTATAAAATAAATCTTATCATTAAAAACAAAGTTTTAATCCAAAGAAATATTATATAAACTTTAATCCTTTTGTTAATCTTGCATATTTTTAAGTTCAATTCAAAGGGAAATAGTAAGAAAAAATTCGCTTGAACACATCATTAGATGTCGAGTTCATTTTTGACTCTAAAATATCTTAACTTGTTCCAATAACTAAAGTTATAAATTAAGTTTTATGCAAATAAAAGCCAAAATTCATAATTATTCCAATTTGTTATTTGTATATTTTTGATAATATTATGATAAATATAAAATACATTCAAAAACTAAAATATTGCATTGAATTGATAATATAATAAATGACTTAAATAATTGGAGTAAATAAATTATATTGGTAAAATAATATTTTAAAGATACTAAATCTTATCAATATAAGTCATGGCCTTTTTACGTGAGACTCAATTTGTATCTATATCTCCGCTAATATTTATTAGAATTAAATTCCTTTTTAACCCCAACTATGGTTTTGCCTAAATTTTCTAAAAATAAAATATTTTAAATTTATCTTGTATAATTATCTTATAATTTAAGAATATGTGACTTTTTTTATATCTTGAAGAATTTAACCGATTTGAATTTATTTTGTAATATTCATAAACTAGATCAAATTTAAGCCGATAGGTGTTATTTTGTTTTACAATATTCTTATTAGTTTACAAAAAATCAGCTTGTAAATTTCAAAATTTTGAAAATTCGATTTGATCTTATTCATAATTTAATTAACCAAATTTAATGAAACAAGTTGCGTTTGTTGCATTATAAAATTCTGTATTTGAATACCGAGTTTCTTAGAATAATCACAACTGAATCCAAAATTATGAGGAAAAAAGTAATTACCTATATTGAAAAATTCAATTAATAAATACACATTAAAACAAATTGTTTAACTTTCTTTTTATATACAAAATTACTTTTTTCCTCATAATTTTGGATTCAGTTGAGATTATTTAATGAAATTCGGTAAACAAATACAGAATTATATAATGCAGCAAAAGCAACTTGTTTATTAAAATTGGTTAAGGAACATATGAATAAGATCAAATCGATTTTCAAAAATTTGAAATTTACAAGCTTATTTTTTTAAAACTAATAAGAATATTGTAAAACCAAAAAACACGTATCGGCTTAAATTTGATCTGGTTTATGAATATTACCAAAATAAATTCATATCTGTTTAATTCTTCAAGATATAAAAAAAGTCACATATTCTTAAATTATAAAATAATTATACAAGATAATTTGAAAATATTTTATTTTTAGAAAATTTAGGCAAAACCATAGTTGGGGTTAAAAAGGAATTTAATTCTAATAAATATTAGCGGAGATATAGATACAAATTGAGTCCAACGTAAAAAGGCCATGACTATATATTATTTTACCATGTATAATTTCAAAATCAACTATTAAATATATCATTAATATTATTTAAAAAATTTAGTGATTTGATTTTAATAAATTAATAAATTTTAATAAATTATTTCTTTAGTTATAATAATTTCAAAATTTTTAATATAAAATTGAATCTATCATTTAAAACATCTTACAGTAAAGAATAATTTCTCATTATATTCAAATATTTGTTAATTTAATTTAATTTGATTTAAATAAAAATATTTTGCTTTCATTTATGACTTAAAAGTCTTAAAAGTTTGAAACTTTATTTTTTCTCGGCTTTGGAGGTCATAATCTGGACATTAGTGCTCAGAGGACGCTGAAGACTCGGTTTACAATGGGATAGTAAATAAGAAACTTTACAGGGCTTTGTACAACACTCGCTGTATATATCACTAGTACTTCTTTGGAATCGCACAGAATTATGTGTTAGCATTGAATTGATGATTGTCGGCACATCATTATACGAACCTAAATATCAAAATTTATATTTATTAATGTCTTTATTTATAATAAAATAATTACCCTGAAATGTGGTCACTTCATCTTCATTTTTATTAAGAAATGCTCTTTTGTTGGTTCCGTAAGGACAGAGTCTAAGAAACGTTTCAATGGCTGAATTGCAAAGTCTAATGGTCTGTTCACTTTCCATCTTAAAGATACTCAACATTCGGGAATTTACATCATTTCCCACGTTTGGGTTTTGGACTGAAATGCAATTAATAGAGAGAACTCCGAAGGCTATGATTGTCCAAATGCTGAGTCCCAACATTTTTATTTATTTCTATATATGGGTTTTGAACAGAATATTTCCAAACAACTAATATTTGAATACAATTGTACTCACTTTTAGCGTTTGAATCACTCCAACAAAAAATGAGTTCTTAATATAAGTCTTTCAATGAATGAAGAAATAAATATTTTATTCACCCCTTTATATATTTGTCAAATAGTAGTAAAAGTGTGTATATTTTATTTTTTGATCATTTCCTTAACCCACACTTTGAGCCCTTCCTTACTATGACTGCAAATTACATCTTTAATCTTAGAGTAGGCATAGCCTCAAACATAATTATTCTGTGCTGTATTTGTCTAATTATAAACTAAAACACGGCTTCGGATTAGATTTAAATAGAAAATCACTGAATGTTAGACACGTTAAACAACGATTAAAAGTCATTACAAAGATCACTATAATTCTTATTGATTATGATTACGTAAATTATACAGATTATATTCTTGGCAAATACGCAAATCCTCAGTCAATAAATTATATATTATATATAGGTTTTAGAATATTTTAAAATTTTATTTCAAAATAATGTTAATATGCTTACTTCTAAGAGTTTTAATCATTTTAACAAAGAGTGAAATCACCTTAAAAGGAGTTTTAAATAATTGAAGAAATCTTCAATTTATTTACAAATATTTTACTGAATAGTGTAAATTTACGTATATTTTTGTGTTTAACCTTTATGACTACTTTGACACTACTTTGAATACTTCCTAATTATAACTGCAAGTGACAACTATAATTGATAACTTTAATCTTAAAGAGTTTGCCTTAAAATTGATTATTCTTTAATTTTTTTTGTCTAATTATTAGACAAAACATGGCTTCGGATTATATTTAAAAAGAAAATTCAAACAATAATTGACGCGTTAACCAATGATTATGCAAATTCATTACCAAAATCAATTTCTTTAATTAGTAGCATTTAATCATTAATAGAAATGGTTGCAAGCTTAATTATGTTTTTACCAGGTTCCTAAGTTTCCGTATGAAGATTAAATTATTAATTATAACTGATTCCATGTCAATCCATTAAGAAGCCATTACAGTACAGTGTGAACTGTCTGACGAACTCATGATTTTGAAAATATCTTTTTTTGAGAAATTTTTTCAAAACTTTAAAAATTGTTTTCTTTATATTTGAAATTTAATTTTATAAACAATTAATTTAACCTTTAATTAAGTAAACATGGAATCAGTATTTATTTATTACTAATAGAAAACATAAATATTCTTAACTCTATTTTATTTGTGACATAAAAATAATACAGTATTTTGTTTAAATTATTTAAAAGTTAATCAAATAAAACCCACTTTTAATTGTTTATCAATAAAAATAAGTTATTTATATTTTGATTCTAATTGATTAATGTAATTTGACACAGTTATAAAAATCTATAATAACTCAATAATTGCATAAATTCTTGAATTCATTATTCAGTTTTAGGTTTTTTAATACATTTTACTGCTTTTATAACCTTAAATCTATAACTTGTTTTGATTTATTATATAATTTTACGAATCAAACAAATTAATAGTTATTAAGTAATTGAGTGGAAAAAAATTGAAAACATATTTATTATATTTATTATAATGGATTAAACATTATATTGAAATATGATTAATCATGAAAATATCAAGTTCCTTTATATAATTATACATTTTGAATAGCAGAATAAATGATGATTAATTGCCATGATCATTTTTTATGCATTCTTATAAAATAATTAAATATAAAAATAATCATTTGATAAAATTATACAAAAACAAGTATGTTGAAGGTTATCTAGCTAAAATGCGTATTTCTATTATAAATAGATTAAAAGTATAATATTATTGAAAACAATATTAAAAATAGTGTTTAGCCAAGTACATTCATAACAAATAGAAAGTAAATTAAATAGTAACATTCAATTAATTTATTATAATTTGAGATATTTTTTAAAAACTTGTAATTTAATTAAAATAGAAATTCAAAATTTTTTCTAAAACTGTAACTCAATTATTTTGAAGTTACCATTTGTTTGAAATTATAGACTACCAAGATTATTTAAAAAAACTAATACTCTCGAGTTTTAGTTAAAGTAGTTTAAATAAAATATTAAGAAATAAATAAAATAATTATTAATTACCATGTTCATTTTTTATGCATTCTAACAAAATTAAAAAAAATATAGAAATAATTATTTGATAAAATTATAAAAAAACAAGTATGTTGAAGGTTATCTAGCTAAAATGCCTATTTCTATTATAAATAGACTAAAAGTATAGGTTTATTGAAAATCACTTTAAAATAATATTGAAATCAATATTACATAGTCATTACAATAAAAGTTGTTATAATATAAAAGAGATATTAATTTTTAAGTAATTTAATTAAATATTTAATTATATAATTCGACTTCTATTACATATTTTATCCTGCTTAATATTTTATCTGTTTTAATCGCATCAAGATCATTTATTATTTATTAAAATAAAAAAAAATCACAAAAAGTTGTTTAGCAAAAGAGTTCTGTCAGTCATTCACTGATAATAACAATGAAATCAGTTTTGCTTTCCGAGTCTTTGATAAGAAAGATATAAACTCTCAGTTCTATCTCTTTATTACCCTAGCATTTCCTTTGGCTTTTATCAATTCAATACAGGCATATTTTTTGGTCCAAATCAGCGACAGAAATGACTGCAAATTGTCCTATTTCGTAGCCGTCACAGTTTTTAATCGGATGTATTCCTCTATTAGAGTAGTAGTTTAACTAGCTCCAATTGTGATCCAGCTAATAATAAACATAAGAGATGTAAGTCTCTAATCAGTGTTTTAAGTCATTGAAAGGACATTAACGAATGTTCGAGAGCTCAACATTTGTATAGCATGACGTATGATCAGCAAAAATGATAAGAACCTAATAATTGCTTCAATTCGTCATGCATTCAATCCATTGATTGAATCCTTAATGATATGATAACATACCGACAACACCAGTATTTCCGTCTCAGATCTCATCGTTATGTGATTGAGACAATTGAACCATAAGTTTAGCGATTTGCTGTTCGACGTCTATCATCTTAAGAATAGTTTTTCAAATGGTTTAACAAACGAATGATACGCACTGTTTAGGTTCTATATAACGACTGCTATTCGATTTACAAATTAATTTTTCATAATAATATTCAATGAAAAATAATTTATCGAAATAAACATTATTACAAAAAATGATTAAAATTTTAATAAATCTAGGTACAATTTACCATGTTAGTTTATAATTTATTAAAATTAATTTAAATATGTTCAAAAACTTAATGAGGAGATGATTCTAAAATCTTTAGAGTCTAAACTTATAATTATTGAATATATTATTTGATTTATATCTTTTAATAAATTAATTATTTTCAATGAAATGAGATTTGATTTTAAGAATTGAATATTTGATTAGTTTTATAAAAATATCAGATATTGTGAGGACTGAAACTCCGAAATATATTCCGATAAGATTTTCGACAAAACAAATGAATTCTTCAAACGTTTGTTTCGGTATATGTTTTCTCCAAGAATAAGGAAAATAGTTAGTTTTGAAAATGATCTTAAACTCTTTATCTCTGGTCTGATAAGTTTGGGTTTTCATATCCAAACTTTTACTCATACATTCGGTCCTGAAATTACATTTAGTGATACAAATGTCTCCCATTTCTTTAAACAACTTATACTTTATTATAAACCCCTTTTTAATGTCATACATAAGGAGTGGGGTTTCACTCAAATTAATGGAATAGTATTGTCCGGGTAATCCACTGATTTCATCCTTTAATTCATATGACAATTTTGAATACAGTCATCCCTTGAATTTAAACCAATCGTTTTATAATCAAAACAATTGGTTTCATAGGTTTCGGGAAGAGATTCGATCACTTGTTGGATGTACTCAAAAATGAATGCGATTCCATTCATATACTTCAATCTGTAGTAATAATAAGAACTGACACCACTTACTAGAACTTCATTTCTTTGATGAAGTAACATGTTTATTTCTCTGATTTTAGTGTTGAGCTTAAAAACTAGAATAAAGAAATCAAAATCAAAGTTATGGTTCGGTTATACTTCAAATAAATTGTTTAATTGACTTTTGTTTTGATCGAATGTAAAACTTATCTGATAATAATTCATCGAGGTTATTTCTTGGTATATTGAATCGCAATCAATTAAATGATCATGGTCATAATTTTCATACGTATTATTTTTAGTAAATCCTTTAAAAATGTGTTTATAGATTGAAAAATAAATCAAATATTTTATATTAATTAATTTTTGTATTAAATCAATTACTATTTATTGTACAGATTTTTGAATTGAAAACATAAATAAAATCTATAATTTAATGAATGAATTAAAGATAAATAATAAGATATTAATTAAAAATTTAATAAATTATTCATAAATCTATGAAATGTCTGTTAAAGAAATTAAGAGAAAATATTGAAAAATATATTTAAAATATTTTAATTATTGTTTTATTTTTGTAATGTAGTGTTAAGATATTGTAGTTAGGTACAATAGTTTATAGGAAAATGCGCTCAAACTTTGATATTTTCTAAGTCATTGCATACAATGACTTAAATGTTAATAAAATGAATAAAATGATTGGATTTTATTGATCTGTAATTAAGAAATAGAATTTCATATTAAATATTATTTTATTTTGAACTCAAGTTTAATGATTCTATAGTTTAAGGTTTAAACAAAGTATTTTTTCTAAAATAAATTCATAGCTAAATGAAAATAATGATAATAAATATAAACAAGCACAAATTATATATAGATTAACAAGTTGATCTTATTTTAGAGACATGAAATATGTTTTATAATCCAATTCTTCGTTGTGTTTTGAATGAAACTCATCTTCGAAATATTCTTTCCTCCATTTTTCCAAAAGACCCGACTCTTTAACACTTGAAATTCTAATAATTAACAAAATATTTATTAAAAATAAATACAACTAGATAAAATTTTTATTTACATTCTATTTAATTGTTTCTTAAGCCTAAAGTCTTTCCTAAAAACAATTGTAATCAAATCGAGGAAAATGTTTGACTCTTTATAAGTCGATGGAGTCTTATATGAAATGTTATACACATTTATATAATATTTAATGTGAAGTCTTTCTCCAATATACGCATATTTGTTCAAGGACATTTTCATCATCTTAAATGCCTAATACAATTTCTTCCCTGGTGTTATGTATTGAACCATCTCTCTATATATTCTTAACTCTAAATTCTTTGTGAGAAATCAAGAATTGAATTATACTTTAATAATAAATTTTTGTACAAATTTTACCTTGATATTAGTTATATGACATCATAATATGATGATCATATGTGAGTGAATACATACGCCATATATTGTCGTTAATATAAGACAAGACATAATCCAAAGCATTAACACAAATATAAGGAAATTTTCAAATATTGATTTCGTATTCAGTGATTGTTTGAGAAGAATGTGAATAAATAACCAAAAAATGTCTGATTTTTGAATATCTGACTTCTTTTCAAAGAAAAGACAAACAGATATTAATAACGAAATCGAAATCAAAAACAGATCCAAATATTGTAATCAAACGGAGATATCAGTGAAAGTGAATGAAAGTATTGTTGACTTAAAGGTGTAGTAAAAGTAATATTATTTATCAAATGTGCTTGTGTGTAGTCCACCATCGGTACCCTTTCACTGGTTAGAGATAGATCACCTAAACCTAATTCAGCCTCCTATAAAGCATTTTAAAAAATTTATATATAAGGCTCACTTCTGTTGTCTTTGAAAACATCAGTCAACTTCAAAACTACTGCCCTCTTTAGTGAGCGATTTTTAAAACATTTACAAAACAAAATAGCTTTATTTTGATCTAGTTACAATTATTAATAAATAATGTAAATTAAAAATTTATTAATTATGTAGTAATTAATACTTATTTTCTATTTAATTTATTTTGGTTAAAACAACAAAATTTACTAGGTTATTCACACTAATTCTATATTTTGATATGCAAAAAATTACACCAAGATCAATAAAATAAATTTATTACCTTTAATTAAATAATTTTATATTTGTAAAAATAATAATTTTACTTTTAATTGGGTATTATTTAAAATGAATATTTTTCTAGGTACTTCAATAACAAGTAAGTGCGCTTAATTTTTATAAAATTTAAACATTATAAATATGATCTTGTTTATAAGAAATTAAACATTATAATGATTCGCAAAAAATATCAGGAATGGCCTTAGAGTTTTTTATCAGATAACCCACTTGGAGAATAAAATAAGAAAACTCCCCCTATGATTTTCAAGGCATTATTACTACATAAAAATATTTTGCCAAAATTAATAACCTACACGATACCTTATTCACATCCTAGATTTAAGTTCCCTTGGTAAAGTTTATTTATTGCACCAAGTAAATGGGAGGATACTTTTCATATGACACCAAAATCATTATAAAGGGTCCAGAAATAAAAATATAGTGGTCACTTGAATATAATGAATGTTATAGCATTTTTTCAAAAAAATTGGAATTTTAAAATATTTAAACAAATATTGAATCTATTTTTTAAAATAATCAAAATTATTACTTTGAAGGCTAATTAAGCTTGAAATACGTGATTTAAAAAAGAAAATTTACAGTATAACTTTATAAATAGCTAAAATCATTGCAATTAAATACTTTATTTTTTAATAGTATAAAATTATTTTTAAAATGAAATGATTTATTTGAATAATGTGTTGAATTAAACATCACATCAATAATATTTGTATGAAAAGTATATATATATAACACTTATATAAACCTTTTTGATTAATATTAACGTTTATATTATTTCAAAATACTGAAATGAATATCAAAATTCTATTTGTGTTAATATTTGAGATTAAATATATTTCGTGTCAACCACAAAAAAATTGCAAGTTGGGCTCGTTGACAATTTTAATTTTACCCCCGCACCATTACAAGAAAATAGTTGCCCAGCAAATCATACAAATAGAAATGGTATGAAATTAAATAAATTTTTCTAATTTAAATTATATTATATTAACAAAAATCAAATTAAATCCTATTAAACTTATACTTATTTAGTATTAAATTTTTTCTAGGTTATAAAACAAAACTATTAGAGGCCACGGAGTTTCCGACTTTTTTCTTTAATTAAATTTAGTCCAATGTTTCGACTCAAATGATTATAATTTTAATTAATGTTTATATATTTTTGAAAACACTATTTATAACTCTTCAATTTGTGAATTTTATTTTTTTTAATTTAACACTTTATATATTTAAAACATAATGCTAATGTATCAGAGTTGAATTAATAAATTCAGTTAACTTTATAGTTTATATTAAAAACTAATCACCCTTTTAGAAAATGTTAATTTAACTTTTTCAAGGTAAATTCTAATATTGAAAAATACCTCGCAAGCTTTCAAAACAATAGATTATAGTCGGAAATTAAACCAAAATTTTTTGAACGTCTAATTTCGAATATCACGGATTATTTACAATGGTGTAGTCCAAAAACAAAAATACACATACTAAAAATTTTCACATATTAAGAACTATTAATCAGATAATTTATAGTTAAAAAAGAATTATCTTATTTTTTGAAAAATTTGGTTCAAAAATTTTTCAAAATTTGCCATATTTTTACTTAATATTTTCAGGTTGTATTTATTTATTTAAAATTTTATAAAGCATTTTTAAACTATATTTGACTTATCTAATTAGATATATGTTCTATTCATTTTCACGATTACGCTATTTCGTTTTTATAAAAGTCATAAATTTTTCTAATTCAGGATCCATTATTTATAATTGTTTTTTAACAAAAGTATAATAAAATTAAAAAAGTTAATTATATCAAATTAAAGAGTTATAATTGTTGTTTTTAAAATTATATAAAATATAATTAAAATAAAAATAATAATAAAATAAAACATCTTCTTTTTTAAGATTTTATCAAAAGTCGGGAACTTTTCGGGGCCTCTAATAGAATAACAAAATTAACTAGGTTACTCACATTAATTCTATTTTAGATATGCAATAAATTATAGTAAGATCAATATAATAAATTTATTACTCTCAATAATTTTATATTTGTATAAATAATAATTTTAAAATTTAACTGGTTTATTTACAATTAATATTTTACTATGTACTTTGATGACAAGTAAGTACATTTAATTTTTATAAAATGTCAACATTATAAATGTGATGTTGTTTTTAAGAAATTAAACTTTATAATAATTCGCAAAAAATATCTGGGATATCCGAAGGGGTTTTACAGAGTGAAAACCTGTAGAATAAAATGGGAAAACTTTAATAGGATTTTAAAAATCTTACTATTACATCAATGAACTAGCACTATTTGGTTTTTATTAGAAACAAGGTTTGGGGTCAAACCAATAGTCACTACATTTACCAGCATATCTCAAAATAGTTTTGTAGACCTAAGATTAAAGCTTCAAGCCTAAACCTTCTTTAGGTACAAATTCAAAATAAGGGTTAATTATGAATTTTACAAAATCTTTAATATTTAATTTAATTTAAAAAACATATGAAAAGATCATTTCCTATGTTAATAATATTTTGATATCAGGCATATTTATTTATTACTAATCCGGAGACCCCTATAATAAATCAAGATTCTCCAAGTGGACCCAGTGTGCAAAGTATACTTCCTATATAACTAATACTTTGATATTAGGCATATTGCTTCAGAAGTCTCATAAGAGTCAAATAAAATCCTCAAATAAATTTTACGACCCTAGCGACACTATAATAAATCAGTGTTATCAATGAGTATCCAGTGTGGAAAGTATACTTCCTATATAAATAATACTTTGATATTATGTTTATGGCCTCAGAAAAGCTATAAGAGTCAAATGTAATCTTCAAATAATTTTTGCGACCCCAGCGATCTTTATTATAAGTCAGTGTACTCCAAGTAGATCCAATTTTGAAAGTATACTTCTTATGTAACTAATAATTTGATATTAGACATATTGCTTGAGTAGTTTTATACGAGTCAAATAAAATCTTCAAATAATTTTTAAGACCCCAACGGCCACTATAATAAATCAGTGTTCTCCAAGTGGACCAAGTGTGGAAAGTATAATTCCTATTTAAATAATACTTTGTAATTAGGCATGTTGCTTCAGAAGAGAGAGAGAGAGAGAGAGAGAGAGAGAGAACAACCTACACTCCCATACATTTTATTCAAAATAGTAGAAAATTTCCCATTAATAATAAAGGGATGTCTCCTGAGATAGATAACACAGTTTAAACATCTCTTTTTTATTTCAAAAAGACGAAATTTCCCAGTTATTAACCCAATAATTGGTCCCAGAGAAACATAACACAGCCTATTCACCCTACGTTTATATTGAAAAGTCGAAATTTGCCCGTTACAAACAAAAGGTTTGGCCTCAAGGGGGTATAAAACCCACCACTCATGGTTTAAATTTATTCGCTATATACAATATGCAGGTAAATAGGATATGTGGGTTGGTAGATTGGGATTGTGGGCCGTTAGAGTTTGTAGGTGGCCTGGTAAAGTTGGTGGGTAGTTCGGTAGGATGGGTGGGTGGGCCTGTAGAATAAATAGGTCGATCTGTTGAGTTGATGGGTGAGCATGTAGAATGTATCTGTGGGTCTGTAGGGTGGGTAGGTAGGCTTTTAAAGTGGTTGATTAGGCCTGTGAAGTAGGTACATGGAATTAAAAAATTTATTCCATGCAACCCACCAGCGGGGGAAGGGGGATGGGTAGGTGGATGGGTGGGTGCAAAACGATTATATATACTACATTTTACTTCGTAAACGTAGTGAAAAATATTTGATCAAAAAATCATCTTGGGTCGTCCCTTTAGCTAAACCTGTTCATATTAGTGAACGTTTAAGAAAGCATATAAAATTAATCTAGTTCATTTATATAGTCTCAGCGTTAGTCTTGTCTTCGCATTGCATGGATAAAACAATAAAATTAGTTCACATCGATTATTCTGATAAACCAGTTTTTACATCAAATTTACCAAGATCTGATAAGTCATCCAAAAAATTGGAATACAATTGGAATGATTTTGAGTAACATAAACC
>JAQFZM010002379.1:0-13880 GCA_034695785.1 Galumna obvia | reverse complement strand
TGTTTTCTAGATAAAAATTCATGTTTCAAAATCTACTCAAAATTTTCAAAAATTACTAGCAAATATATAACAAGTGTTATCACAACAATATATCAATCATAAACTCGAAGAAGTCTCATTTAAAGACTCGGTAATTACTAACTGTGAAGTTTAAAGGAGCTTCTTTATTCCCAAAATGATTATTTTATCGAAAAAATAACTTGTTTTAATAAAGAAATCCTATTTCATTTTTAAATACTATTCCATTTTCAACTGTAATACATTAAAAATTAAAATTAAAATTTGAAATTAAATTCTTAAAATATAATTAAAAAATTGAATTTATATTTAACCACTTTTACTAAATATTTTATAACATATTTTACCCAAAATAAACACATATTTGGCATAACCTTGCTAATTAATGATTAATTTGATAATTTATAATTACCTTATGTTAAATCAATTCATTAATTAAACAAATATATAGTATATCACTAATAGCTGAAATGGATAATAAGGGGCAGTATTTCAAATTAACCTCCCACTGGAGCGAAACCTTTCTGTAAAGCAAATTTCTATTCAATACTCATTTTACTAATAATTTCCTTTTATTAGTCAAGATATTCACGATATTTTATAAAGCATTTTAATAATTTAAGCACTCTTATTCAAATCTTAACAGAGTAAACATCTCTTTAAAAAATATTCGAATATAACTAATAACCGACAATCCTTTATGAAACTTTTAATGAAGCATTTCTAAAATAAGCTTTTTATCAAGTACGTATGCATATTGCTTGAACTTATATGTAGATTCCTATTAAAAGTTAATTGAAATAAATTACCCTGATCAATTTCAAACAGATATTTATGTATGATATCTAAAAGTGCTTTCAATGAATAAAGTTAATAAAAATTTACCCTTTAATTGAAAAGCGAAAAGTTTATATAAAAACTTATTAAAATAATTACATGACATTAATTATTGATAGATTAAGCATGTTCCTATTTATTTTTAATCTTCATAAAGTAATGTCGGTTGCTAGTTAGAATCTATAACATAAACTAACCCTGCTAAAACACTAATAATAAGACCAACATAGAAAGCATTATATAATTTCCTATTAAAATAAGTGACACAATAAAAGCCAACAAATAGTTTGACCACAACCATAAAAATGGTAAAGAAATTGTGTCTCTCAATGGCTCCATAAACACATAAACCGATGAACAGCACATTAATTAAAGCGAAATCTATTACATGTATATCGTTTCTCAATTCTTTCTGTTTTAAAATAAACATTTGATTAAATACTAAATAATTGTTAGCAATAAAATATGTGCACAAATTTATTACTCACATGTCTTTCCATCCATTCTATAGATAAGGAAATGGTTAATACACTCGCAATCAAATGGAATATACAAAACACAATTAAAGCCTTTTGAAGGGATTTATTGGCCATTATTTCAAAGAACTGTTTTAAATGCTTAGAAAAATATTTGTTATTTTAGATAAAAAGTATAAATTGTAATAAATTTTGAATTGAGATATAATACTAATACTGACATACCTTTTGATTGAAGAGAATATTATATAAAGAAATGTAAAGTAATTAATATCAAAACACAATTTATTTTACATAAAAAGACGAGTATTTCCTCGAAAACAATCTATCCCCGATATAAACGACCCATTGGTGCAGCCAAAAGGTGTTGTCTATATCTGGGTTTGCCTATAACGTGGTTATGAAAATATATGGTAATAATTATAAGATATTTATTTTTTAATCAAATTACCAATAATTCATTGGTTTATTATAAATTAAGTTAGTTGTTCTTAATTTTATTTGAGTAAAACAACTTTAAAGAAATTTATACACATTTAATTGTTTTATTGGTTACTTTATTTTATAAAAATTATAGTCTTTAATGGATTTGCTTATAACGAGTCATTGATTATACTGTAGTGCATTAATAAATCATTGCCTATATCGAGGATATACTTATATCCGGAACGCTTATATCCGAACTCTTTGACATTATAGATCTCATAGGAGCTGCACGTTCAGCAAAAAACCCCGCTCTTATATCGAGTTTTGCCTATAACCGGGTCGCCTATTTCGGTGATAGATTGTATTCACAAAATAATAGTTTAAAAACTGTTCTCTTATTCATTGAATAATATTTAACTTATGTAGATCTTTATGAAAGTAGCCTGTAAACAAATATGTTTGCATTATTTTGACCTTTTTTAATATCAAGTCAATAAATAGTCCATATTAATTTGTAACCATGATAATTAAGTAATAAGAAAATAATACATATTTAAGTTTGCAAGATTAGGTTTTAAAGAGTTAATTTGATGAAAATTATAAATTTGGATTAATTGTCATTAATATGAAATATGTTAATCATGGTAAGTTTGATTTAATATATATTTTATATTTATTAGTTAGTAAATTAATTAGTGATTTATTGATAATATTTTTAATAATATATTTTTTATATAAATTTAATCATTTTAAATGATCAAGGTTATTCAAATTAAGTCAGACTTTTATAAATAATTTATAGAATTAGAAATTATTACTCATTCAACTTCTCTATTAACGTCTGATTGAATACTATTAACTTGATCACATTTCTTGGAATTTATATCAAAAGCAACTAACCCTGCTAATATAGTAATGATAAAACTGATATAAAATGGAATACAAAATATTTGGCCAAAACCTATAACACCAACATAACCAAAAATCAAAGTGACCACGCCCATAAAAATGGCGTACGAAACGATAAGACAATAGTGTCTTTTAATGGCTCCAAAAAGACCCAAAACGACGAACATCACATTAATGCAAAAGAAATGAATTGTAATTCTTCTAATTTGATCCTGGTTAAAATAAATTAATATTAAATAAATTATACAAAAGGTGTGCCCATATTTATAACTTACATCTTTACTCATCAAATCCATTGATAAGATAATAGCGAAAAGACTGTTAACCAAATGGATTATACAAAATACAATTAAAGCCTTTTGTCTGATCACAGAATAATCGATCATTTTTTCAAATTTTATGCTTTAAAATGTGTGGAAACTTTTTTTAATTACTTTATATTCACTCTTTTAGTTATTAATTAATTAATATAAGTTGTAATTACGAGTAGAGAATATTTTATTGAAATATAGATATAAACTAATATTAATATAACTTTCTCTTATCTGTTATAATATTAACGTTAATAACAATTCTAAGAATTTGGTTCTGGTATAAAATAATCAACTTTATTTATTATATTTCAGATTTAATCTTGAACAAATTATTCAAATTTGTACAAATTCTGTATAAATCTTTAATTCAAAACTCTCATTATCCTGATCATTCGGATCATTATTCTGCTCACTATTTTTATCACTATTCTGATCACTGTTCTTATCATTATCCTGATCAGATTTGTTAGAATGTATAACATAAGCTAACCCTGCTAAAACACTAATAATGAAACTAATATAGAAAGCAATATATAATTTCCTATTAAAATAAGTGACACAATAAAAGCCAACAAAAAGTGTGACCAAAACCATAAAAATGGTAAAGAAATTGTGTCTCTCAATGGCTCCATAAACACCCAAACCGATGAACAGCACATTAATTAAAGCGAAATCTATTACATGTATATCGTTTCCGAATTCTTTCTGTTTTAAAATAAACATTTGATTAAATACTTAATAATTGTTAGCAATAAAATATGGGCACAAATTTATTACTTACATATCTTTCCATCCATTCTATAGATAATGAAATGGTTAATACACTCGCAATCAAATGGATTATACAAAACATAATTAAAGCCTTTTGAAGAGATTTATTGACCATTATTTGAAAGAACTGTTTTAATAAATGTTTAGAAAAATATTTGTTTTTTAGATAAAAAGTATAAATTGTAATGAATTTTGAATTGAGATATAATACTAATACTGACATACTTTTTGATTGAAGGGATTATTATATAAAGAAATGTAATTAAAGTAATTAATATCAAAACACAATTTATTTTACATAAAAGACGAGTATTTCTTCGAATATTCACAAAAAATAGTTTAAAAACTGTTCTCTTATTCATTGAATAAGTGATTTATTAAACATCTAAATAGATATTTTGATTGAAATATGAATTTTAAATTCAAGAAATTTCTTTTGACCCAAATTGAACAAAATACCCTGATTAATATGTATGATTCAATTTATTTATTAAAATGTGAGCACAAAATTATTACTAAACTTTTAATGTTTTGTGAGTTATTTTTAAAACTATTTAAGTTTATATAATATTTTATATTTGACTCAAAATGATTTAATATTATATTTTTATTTTTTTAAACATCAATAATTTCAAGGTAATTATGTTAATCATCTGTTACACTAATCTCATCATAAACCTTTTGAAGAACATTTCCAATATTATCATAGTTAATATCTTCATAGAATTGTTCGTCCATTTTATTATCATCATAGATATTATCTAGAACATTTTCTTTAAATCTCTTTCTAAGTATCCAACACTTTACTAAAGCTATAAGCAAAATAATTACCAAGAATAATAGAACCATGCATAATATTAAAATTAGAGAGAATGAAATATTTGAAACCTTAGGAATTTCATTATATTCTATTTTGTTCATGCAAATCTTGCCATCAAAGAAACTTTCAATTCTGTAAATTTAAGAATTAAATAAAAGTAATTTACGTTTAATAATATTTTAATAAATTACGTTTTCGATAGTAATTTCTTGTCATCAGATTTTCTTATTTTCTTTTCACAATTTATTCCCCAATATTTTGATTTAATTTTATTCAATTTTATATTACTTTTCAATTGTTTTATTGCAAGGTTAAACTTGTGAGTGTAACTTGAATTTTTAGGCAAAGCAATGGCAATTTGAACTGGATTAAAAAATTCCATATCATAATATTCCAAATCACAATAAATACTAGCAAGGAACTTGGCTAATAATGAATCACAAATAAATGCATATTTGTCCATGTTTACTTTTATTACTGCTTCTTTTGTGTCGTTCTCAAGTATTTCAGGGTTGATCTCCATTTGTAAACTGATATTTTGTATCACTGATTCATTTGAACTAGCAATAAACTCCCGAAGAAAATCATTTCTTTGTACTCCATATTTAATTTCTGTTTGATTGAGTCTAAAAATGAATGAATATTCTTTGAATACTTTCTCTGTAAAAGAAATCCAATTCTTCTCTCATCGAAGGGTTCGGTGAAGTCAACGAACATTTTATGGTTTTCATTCACTTTTATATCTGCGATCGCAAAGTCTGCTCTCTTATTAGAAATTTATAATAATGTCTTATTTTTATTAGTTTACCATGATAATTATATTTACCTGATGATATACTTCACCGATCATTCCTTCATTTTCTAAACCATAATCGGGAGAATAATTTAAGACATAATCAAAGCCAATATATTCTGATATTTCATTCATCAAATCAACAACAAAACCACCGATTTTGTCATCAATCTTATAGGCATAGGGCATATACTGGACATAAGTAAACAAGGTGTTTTAATGGAAAGTCAAATAAAAGTTATATTTATTTTTATATATAGTTAAACTAATTTTGATTTAATTGAAAAAATTATATTACATACAAAAGTTGTAACTCCTTTAAGAAATTCTCTTGATAAATACAATTGTGCATGAACAAATAAAATTATTGACAAGACATGAAAATATTTCATTTTAGATGAATAAAAGATTCAATAAAATTATTATATTCTTATTGTTATTAAAAGAAATGATAAACAAATAATATTTTTGTTTAATGTTATATTTATTTTGTTTATTGAATTTAAAAATCAAATTAACATGTACAAATATGGAAGAAACGTGGTATGTTTCTAGGAAATCCTGGAAAATAGCTTCAATGCTAAAATAATAGCTTATAGAACTTACATTGAAAGCATTCAGTGATATCTATAAAAGGGTTTAAACTTTAAAGTAACTAAATCCAAATGTGAAATCCTGTGTAGTTTTTTGCAGGCAAATTTATTATTAATATGAGTAAATAGAGGTGCCTGATTTCTCTTTTATCATAGTGTGCCTGTGTTAGAAATTAAATCAGGCACCTCTATTTACTCGTACTAATAATTAATTTGGCTGCAAAAAACGACCAAGGATTTCACATTTGGATTTAGTTAGTTTAAAGTATATCAATGTTTATAAAGGAAATCCCGGAACAAATTTTTAACAAACAAACTACTTAAATACTATAGATATTAATAATTTGCAAGGTTAATTTTTTGTAAAACTAATTTAAACTTGAAAAATTTATTTTATTTTAATTTAATAAAATCTTTTGTAATTAAATTATTAGTTTCTATAAATTGTATTTTATTATAATTTTATTATTAAGTTTAACTTTTATTCACTATTTTTATATTTATATATAATTTGAAAATTTATTAAATTTAATGTAATTATGATTTAAAACTATAAGATTTCATATAAACCACTGAAGACTGGACCCACTAATTATATATTAATTGGGAAATACTTTATTATATAATTTTGTATTAAATGTTAATATATTAATACTCAAATAAAATACATTTCTCTCATCTAATCAGTGAAAGAGCTAACTATTGAAAGTCAATTAATTAGAAGAATTTGATTTCATATTAAAAATATTGAACAAAAGATTAGAAATTGTAATGAATTGAGTTAAGTCTTAAAGGGAATGTTTGAAAAAGAAATTAAAGAGACCCGGATTGTCATTATATCATTGATTAATATTATGGCATAAATTATAAATCAAAAATCCATTTAAACCTCTTATTGTTTATTAAAAAAGAACGAAAACTTTCAATTCATTTATAAATAAAATATTGGAATAAATATATAATAAATAATTTTATTTTTATATAATAAATATAAAAATGATTATCAATAAAATGTTGAAAAAACTAAATAATATAATAATTATTATAATTTTATTATTAGAAAAATTCTAATTTTTTATTAAAAAAAATATTATAATTTAAAATTTTTATGTCATTTTAATAATAATAACTATAATAATGAACTCAGAAGAATGGGTCCCAACATTTGAGTAAACACATTACACAATATTCTGTATTAAAGACGCTTTTCAAAAATAATATATTAAATTATTTTTGAGCGAATACTGTACTAAAAATTATAGTTCAAAGATTTTAGTATAAATAAATTATATTTTCATCTTGATAAAATAATGAGTTATTAATGTATGATAAACTAATTATTTTTGTTTTATCTTTCATTTTAATTATATTTACATTTTTTATTGATTTTTCTAAAATGAATCATCATGATGGATTTAGTTTCATATAAAATAAGTTTATATTTTGTAAACTTGATAAATTTAGTCTGTATAATTTAACAGTACATCTATTCTCAATATTTTTACTAGAGTTATTAATATTACCTTGTTATATAACTTATTATTTTATTACATAGTTTTCTTAAAGTTTCATAAAATTCTTAAAAATTTATATTTTTCAACTTGTTAATTTAATTGCTTAAAGATATTCTTGTTCTAAGGTTAAGGAAAATAGAATTTTATTAAGGTGATTATTTCAATTTTGTTTTATTAATAATTGTTTTAATAATTTATACGATATTTAATATGTTTATTCACTTTTGTGTTCACTTTTCTGTTTGCATTCAATAAATTCATTAATAATTTAATTACGAATTCATTTATAATAACGTTTTGCTAAAACAGTTATTAAAATTTATGCATTTATTAAGGAAAATCTTCAATATTTTGATGAATTCATAATTTATTTTATTGTTACACTAATTGTTTTATGCAATTTCCTTAATTATAATATGTGTCATGCAACAACGTTGCAAAATGAGACGATATTTATGATAAGATAAAAAATTTTTTATAATAGTAAGTAGTCATAAGAAATAATTGCAAATCAATTAATGAATTATAATAACTTAATAATTATTGCCTTAATATATAATTATTATTTTATTATTTAAGAAAAAAATGAATTAATTTAATGTATGAAAACAATAATTATTGTTTTTGACATTTGTTTTCTATCAGTGCTATAATTCGATTGGTATATTAAATGAAATATTTTTAATTAAATTTGTATTTTTTTTAGAAAAATGGGTTTTCAAAATTATTATTGTTATAAACTTGATTATGCAAGTGATAATATTACTGACAATGAACTTGGAATTAGTATTAGCAAATTTAATACAGAATTCCCTCATCTTTATGACATAAAATCAAATTCAACTAGAATAGTATGTGGATCATTTATATTGATATTAGAAATGCTCGAAAAATATATAAAAAAGAGGTATCGAATTGTATTTAATAAAATATTTATTAATTAAAAGAATTCATTATAGAATTCATCTAACATTATATAAACCATCAAATCCTTTAATGTTGATCCCATCGAATACTTATGTTCAAGAAATGTCACCAAAACTAAAGATTAATAATCTTTATTTTACGAATATTTTTGGATTTATAGAACAGAACAGAATACTATCCAAAACTAAAATAAGTAATTAAAATATTTTTCACTACATTTACGGAGTAAAGTGTAGTAAACGTAATCGTTTAGCACCCACACACCCAATTATTTTTAAAACTGCAAGAAAAATCACATGGACACAAAAAAATTCTTTTAATTTTTAAATAAAATTAAGAATTAGATTTCCAGTTACTTTCATTAATGTTTTCTATAAGAAGATGGTTCTAACGGACGACCACTCCTTTTATTCTGATAAGTAAGAAGATTCCAAACGGGAAATTATTTCACCTACTAAATACAATGGAAGAAATGGTGGTCCTAATGGACCAACACTCTTTCTTCTATAAACTTATTTTAAAGAAATGTTTTACTAGTTACTAAGTACTGCCCATATTTATAGTTTTAGTTATAGTTTGCTTTGGAAACTAAAATAATTGTTCAAAAATTTTGCAAATTTCACATATGACTTTTATTTAAATTTGTATAAATGAAACTTTTACAATATTATAATAATATATATTGGCAAATGCTCGTAAATGTAGTGCTTATGGCTTTGCCCTCAAACCTTGTTGTCTTTAATAATATTTTTTTATTACAGTCGAGCACTCATTAATTCATCAACTTTTATGTTTCGATATTGAAGTTAATTTGGCAATAATTATGACAATATTTGTTTTATCCTTAATCTCTGCTTTATTTAAGAAATCATTCAAAGAATTCTTAAGAAATATTTGGTCACATTTTGCAGTTATTCTCTCCGATAGCTATTCCACAGGAATTAATAAAATGAATAAACTTTTGTCGGGCGTATGGCTTATGTCGTGCACTGTATTGTTGGCCGCATTTTCAGGAATAATGAGAGATAGGATTCTTAGTCCAAAATCTATTCAAATGATTAATTCATTTCAAGATTTACATGAGTGGAATAATATAAGCATACAAATTTGGGAAAGTGATATTTTTCATTTCTACCTCACTCATCCTGAGAATCGTGATTTTGCCCTAAAAAATAAAATGTTACAAAATTTTAAAGAAAGATTCGATTTAATTAAATTGTCGTCAAAACCTGATTACAATTCCGTTAGAAATGGTTTTTCTGTTATAATGTGGAATAAGAATGACTTAAATAAAATCAAAAGAGAAATATTTCCCGATAAGAGTTTTGTTGAAAATATTGATTATCATATTTCGGAATTCGGATCAACTATTCAGGCATATATGTTACCATACAAATCAGATTTATTAGAAAAGGATAATTTAAATTTGATTAATCAAATGTTAGAAATTTATTTATTCAAAATAATTAATTTTATTTGTTTCAGAATGAATACTCTCAGAGAGAGTGGAATATATGAGGAAACAGTGAATAAGATCTCAAAGATTTATAGATATAATGACGAAACCAATAATTTTAATAATAAGGATGAAATTGAAAACATGAATTTAAATCATTTGTTGGAAATATTTTATTTATACCTTATATTCAATACAATATCTGCACTAATATTTTTAGCCGAATATTTTTCATTTATTATTAAATTGATTGCATTTTTGTATACTTTAAATAATAGTATAAAAATTTAAATGTACATAGAAAATAATAAATATCAAATATTATATCTATAATCATGTTTTTAACAGAACTTTCTAATTTTATTCCTAAATTACTTACAATTATTCGTGTAATATTTAATAGAATAACGATTTAAACATAATAAAACTTTTAAAAAATTAAAATAAATATTCCAGGCGAAGACTGTTTGATACTTGGCTTTAGTTACCATTAGATACAGTCGAAGACATAACTATGTAAGGTCACTTAAACCTCAATAACTCTTGAATGCATCAATTGATTTTTAAGCGATTATCAATAAAATGATCCTGAATAGTTAGAATTTTTGAAAAAATAATAAAAATAAATTTGTACCTAAAATTATTATAATTGATGGTAAACGAAAAGTTAATATTTTAATGAATATTTGGAGGAATATTTTTTTAACTTGTAACTTTTAATGGTCTCAAATATATTTTTATAATCAACATAACAAATGAAAAATATTGTGGTGGTCACATGACCCCCACGACCACTTTTTTTGGCCAAGCCTTCAAAAAAATTTTATCATAAATTATTCATGTGATAGATGAATTCGGGGTAGTATTATCCGAGGAACTCGAAAATAATTATTTTATTGAGAAAATAAAATTAATTAGCCTATTTTAAAATTTATTTTGTAAAAATATAAAAATTTTCAATTGTATTTAAAGACAAATATAATATTCGGTATTCTCGTAAAATTCTACCCCGAATTCATGTATTACATTAATAATTTATTACCAAAAAATTGTATTCCCCACAAACAGCACTTATATGAAGTGCTGTCATAAGTATTACATTTTCCCAAACAAGAAATATAATGTATATAAAGCTTATCCACTAAAGGGTGAGAATTAGTTTGATTCTCCTGCATTTTTTATTAACAAGATTAAAAACATTTGAACTATTTAAATTTTATTTATCATTTATTCTTCAAACAAAATATAGTTAAATATTTTAAATTTATTTGAATGATAAAAATAAAAATAAGATTAAGTAAAAGTTACTCCAAAAAATTTTGTCCACTTATATTTATTCACTTATAGATTGAAATCTTTGTAATAATTTATTATTATTTAAATTTTTGTTTATTTTTTGGTTAAATAGTCATATATTAACAAACTATTAAAAATTCATTGATTTTTGTATACTAGTTAAATAATAAAATGATATTGAAAATTTTATAAAAATTCAATTTTTTTGTATTTTTTTCGAGATACTTATAAAATTGATTTTTTAACTAATTATTTATAAGTTTTTATGTAACCTTTCTATTTATTTGTAACAATTTATTTTATTTTACTATGATTTCATTTAAAAATATCAAGAAATTCTTTATATAGATAATTTACCAAGGCATTTCTTAGAACTAGAATGAAAATTTTGAACTATGAAGTTTGAGGCCCTCCCATTTTTTAAATATATGGTAAGTAAATAAAACTATTTGCAAAATATATTTACAAATATATGCAGAATATGATAAAAAGAACAAAAAAATTTACCTTGCATAAATAAAATTTTAGCATTAGCTTAATTTTATTATTTTAATATTTTTTAAAAAAAGTGGACAAACTTTCTAATGAAGGCTTATACTTTTTTAATTTGTAATAATTAATTGTTAATGAAATTCTATATTTTGTTATGCATTTCGATTAAACAATAAATAGTGAATATAATTTTACTAGTTTATAAAATTTTAAACCTATTAATAAAAAATGCGGGAGATTCAAACTACTTCTCACTGTTTAGTGGACAAGCTTTATTTTTATTAATTTTATTTTCAGACAAATTATTGAATATTGGTTTTTATGTTCATTATCAACAAATTTTATTTGTGGACATAATTTCAAATTGAAGACCTGCAAATAAATCGCTTATTTTGAAATAGATTAATATCATGAACAATTTTTAACAAAATATTTATTTAATTTCAACAAATTGATATCATTCATTAATTTACCTGATTTAAAGTATAGCCTTTTATTAAAGAATTGATTTAATATGAAAATTATTTATATTAATTTATTCTTTGCAAAACTTTAACAAAATATTCAATTTAATTGTACAAACTTGTACATCAACTGTAATAAACTTATTATATTTTTTCACAATTGTTTATATTTGTGTTTATATAAAGTTGTTTCAAAAAAACTTGATAGAAGTTGTGAATAATCAAGGAAAACAAAATTACCCCAATTTTTATAAACTAATAAAATGAAAAATAAATATTCATATCACAATTATATTTTTTTCACAAAATTGCTTATCTAATAGACGTATAAAACGATTCGTAATTTCCTCCTTTTCTTTGATTCAATTCTTAATTTTTATTTGAAAAGCTTTAAAATATAAAATAAAAGAAAATTTAAATAATTTATTATTAATAAATTAAAACTTGATATTTTAATTAATAATACAAAAGAAGCTACATGTTGAGAATGAGCAATTGCAAAAGAAAGGGTTTGTCCCATCCCTGGAGGTTCACTGCGTTTATTACATGCAATGCCGAGAAGTCAAATTCATTACAACAATGCATTACAACGATGTATTTAAACACAAAAAAAGATCTGTTCTTTTCTGGCATTTTATTTTATGATAATATGATAGAGAATAATCATTTATTATTTCATTAAAAATTCCAGACGTCCACAAACATATACATTCCATCTAGGAGAGTTTAAAGATTTATATCTCTCTCTTCCATGTATTCTCTATGCAAAAGGGCGTACTTTTATATGCTTTACATTGCCAACTTCCAGGGGTAGGACAAACCCTTTATTCACAACTCAGAGCATTCACAGTAAAAAAATAAAAGCTTTAACATTAGTGTGTATAATGGTTACGACGTAACATCATTAGATATTCACATTAAAAAACTTTCCACAATTAAGAAGTTCATATCTGGGAACTTGTACTGTATATAGGGTTACCAGAACTACTTCTTTCGGGAATAGAGTGTTCCATTTGGACACCTACTTCTCCCGACTCCCGAGGTTCTAAGGAGGAGTACTCGAACTACTCCTTTAAAAATTTCCAATTAATAATAATATTTAATAAATTTATACAAAAAATTAAACTATAATCATGTTTAAATTCGAGTCAACTTAGAAGTACAGTGCACCTAACAAGCCTAACTGATTTAAACAAACTTGTTCTTAAATTAAAGTTATATTATCTAGATAATTTTAGTAAAATATTTTCGGCGTCCCATTGTTAGAAAAATAAATATAATTTAATTAAATTTAGTTTTTGAAAGCTTAAAGCAACGTGGTAAAGTACTAAATATATATTCAAATTGAACAAGAATATACACATGTATATGAAATTTGTCAAGTACATTAAACTATAAGCAAATCAAAGATTCAAAGTTTATATTTAATTCTTTACCACGTTGCTTCAAGCTTTCAAACTCTAAATTTAATTTAATTATATTTTGTTTTCCAATGATGGGACGCCAAAAATTTTTATATTAAAATGATCTAGATAATATACCCTTTAATTTAAGATCAGATTTGTTTAAATCAGTTAGGCTAGCTAGACGCACTGTACTTCTTAGTAAAAATAAATTTCAAAATTTTACAAAATTATAATATTCTAAAAAAGATTAGTGTGTTTGTTAAAAATTTTACCTTTTTATTAATAACAATTAAAAAAGTTTTAAATATAGGAAAGGAAAAATAAATGTCAGAGAATTGTAGGGCTACTTTATTGAATACACCTTTTGC
>JAQFZM010002378.1:0-13880 GCA_034695785.1 Galumna obvia | reverse complement strand
TGTTAAAATTTCATTATGTTTAAACTTAAAGAAGGGTAATTTGATAAATTTTTTGTCAATTATTTAAGTTTCCATAAGGAATGAAAATGAGTAAGTGAGAGAGAAAGATAGATAGATAGATAGATAGAGAGAGAGAGAGAGAGAGAGAGAGAGAGATGGTTTGAAAAATCACTAAATCATAAGCCATTAGGTGTGTATCTATTGGTTCGGCGTTTGTTTCAGAGGTTCGTATAAATTGCATTAACTTATCACTAATATATCACATCCGAACTTCAAATTTTATAGAGGTATGAGTCCTGAGTCGCGCCCACGTCTTCTAAAATTAAGAATATTTTTGTTCAAAACTGAATGCAATAAAGAAATGCTTTCAGTTTTTTGTGACTCAAAATAATTTATGTTTAAAATTGACTTAAATATACTGCATATCGAGTGTTAAAGTTTTCCAATAAAAAATTGATGGCAAATATCTTACGAAAGAGCATAATTTCTTTGAACTTCTTCTCGAGCACGTCTTTATCAAGAGGACAGGTAGCTCTGGCTGCGTCCTCATTGGTGTAACAACGGGCCAAACCTTGAAATGAGAAAAAGTTTAATTAGAAAATAAAAAATAAGAATTTTAAATGAAAATAAGTCAAACCTTCAGTATGTAATTGAATGACATTTGGGGTTTTCATAGTCAGGTGAAAGCAACGCATACAGTCCTCCACTCCCGTACTATCTTTAAGGATGACATTATTGCCCCTCCGTTTATGGCATCGACCCCATGGAGGTATTGCGTCCGCTTCTATTGTAATTTCTGAATAGGTAACAATAGTACCGCCGTCAGCACCTGATGCCTGTGTTTGGATCAAAAATGTTCCTTGGTACTCTATGGGAAAGTAACACCCATTCGAACCTAAAGAATGAAAATTTATTTTGTTTTTCTTCATTTTATGAAAATGTTTTGAGAAAAATTCAGTGTTTATTGAGAGAACTCTGGTTGACATTTGTTGACATTTAACCCAATTATTCTCATTATTATTATAAGAATATAATTAATTCACAAAACTTTCATTTCTTTGATTTCCTCAAATATATAATTATTTTCTTAAGTTTAAGACAATTAATTCGTGGGTTTTTTCATATATTTCTTTTGGGCACTAAATTCATATATTTTCCGAAATGATATGCAATTATGAATTAAAGTAATGCTTTAGAATTTCTTAGTATTTTTCAGTTATATTACTGTATGAGTTCCCAAATAGTGGGAAATATTTTATGAATTGCTCAACAAATTTCAAGTCAGAGGTAAATGACCACTCCTTAAGTCTTGGTTTAATTCATTAATTTTTTATAAACTTTAAGAAACATTAAATTTTATTGCATTTAAAGAAATATTAAGATTACATTTGAGTCTCTATTAGACTCTTTTATGAAAAACATTAGAAACAGCGCTGAGAATAAAATATAAAATATATTATAATTGTATCACAATTTACGGTTCACTTCTATTAATTGAATACATTATTCCATGTCTTCTAAATTTCAATCAATTGATTCAATTATAGTTTTATAGCATATTTTCATTGAGTTGTATCACGATTTTTAAATTCCAAGTTTATTATTGACACATAATTTTAAAAAAATTAATTCAGTAAATAAGTTATAGTTTTATAACTTAAAAAACAATATAAATTTGAATGTTTTGTGTTATCAGTTTATCTTAAATTATCAACAAAATTCGTTTTAAGCCGTACTCTAAGATATTTTTAAGATTTTCTGACGAAAAAAATAATTAATGTCACAAAAGTCACAAAATGTCACAAAAATTCATTGAATTTATATTCTTCGAGAAAATATTTAGTGGAAAAGAATTTACGAATCCTTTAAAAAATATAAAATAAAATTTAAAATAAAAATCTTTTAAATCGAAAACTTTAGAGAATATGAAAAGTAATGAAAAGTTTGGGGAAAATCTTTGAATATTTTAGAAAAAATTTCGTCATTTGCTATCATATGCTATAATTGTGGTATTCATTAAGGATTTTGCGAATATGAGGCCGAATAGGGCCGCACCTCAATTTCAATGGGCTTTGATATCGCCATTTGAATGGCAATCAATGTATGAACTGCTAGATTTCCCACGACTTGCGTGACATATAACGCCATTTACCGAACGCTCCGATTCTACTAATGGTTGGCCTCTTATGGCCATACAATTAACCGAAAATCACAAAAGCATTACATAAAAACCGATACAAAATTTTATTCAATGTTTTTATAAAACATTAAATTTAAACATAACTTCAGAAAAAGTTTTTCCTTTAAAAAGAGATTAAACTAAAGATTTGTTAGTTGTGAACAACAACTGAGTCATTGAATCCTCAAAAAAATAGTTTTAATTTAAATTGTGTTTAATATTACTTTTTGTGTCCATTTATTAACACTAATTTTTTACGAACAAAAAATTTAAAATTTCTTTGAATTTATTTATTTATTTATTTATTTCGATTCATTACTCGAGTGAAGTTCAAGCATCAGGAATGGCACTCATTGTCGGTATTCATTCGTGCGTTATTCCACTAATAGAGCACGTTATTAGAGAATCACGCGATTACTGTACAGCACAGGACCTGCTATTCACCTGTGCCTACACTCAGAAGATGAATAGTTTGAACGTCATTAACGCTCTTAATAGACCAAAGCATAGGTATAGGCGTAAAGCTATTGCCATAACTAAAGTCAAACCCAAAATTCCTCATTTGATTGAAATATAGTTATAAATAGGAATTAAGAAAATTGGGAAAAGTGTCGACTCATTCAATATTATTGGTTTTTCTGTTTGTGATCATTGAGTTATCAATTATAAGAAAATCTGACAAAAAGTGATTTTTCCAGAAGTTCTCAATTGGTTTCTAAATGAGTTGGAACTACCCTATGCTGGCCTATGTTGTCCTGTGCCACATATTCATTGATGTGTTAGTACTCCTTTTAACTTTTAAAAGTTGTTCTTTGATTTTATGTTTGAAACAAATAATAATAGAAAGGCATGCAATTCATGGAAACCATGCAATCCATGAAATTCAAAGAGCGATGCATTTGTTTCTAATATATGATAATCACGAAAACTGAAGACAAAAATATTTTGAAAATATTCACATCTCTTGGCGTCAAATGTATTCAACTTTTAAATAATTTTTTTCGTTTTCAATGATTAGAAAAAAAGTTCAAAATTGAAGACAATTTGAAGACAATTCCCTAAAAATACTGAAAAATACTGAAATACTGGTTTCGATTTCATCTAACATTCAGTTAATTCAGTTTTTATCGTAAGAAGTGTCGGAACCTGAATTCCATTGACTCAAAAGGTGTGTCCTCTGATATATAACGTAAACTAATTAGAAAAGAGTCTGGCCTTAGGATTCTTATGTCTCACATATCGATGGTTTAGTCCTTAAAAAACAAAAAACTCAACATTTAATGACATTCACAGCAAAATCTAAAAGATTTATGGATTCCTTCAGAAGTTAGTCACTAATAATAAATAATTAGAGACAAACAGAGTCTACAGGAGTGCACACTATTCAGACAAACATATTTACTGATCAATTGGTTTATTGATGGGCACTACTCAACAGACCCTTAAACCACATCCTGGTATTGATGTCGACTCAAATACCAAAAATAATTGGCGTTTCATAACTATTTGAGGGAAAACTAAATTTATGTTTAGTTGAATGAAAAATATTCAAAAAGTAATGATTGACCACAAGAACAACAATAGCTGTATCGGAGGATTGCCTTAAAATAGGATCACCTGTTGATCGCTCAGTTTTTTTATCGACTAATACAACAGGAAATACATAAGAAAATTGTGTCTTCGCTTCACTGACTAAGAAGAGAGCAAAAGTGTCATTCCTAAGAGAGAGTACATCTCTGGCACTGATGCCAACAGTGCGCTGATGGAGGTCGGGAAGGGGTCCGTTTGGTTTTGTTATGCGTTGTTGACTCGCATGTGCAGGAAATACGTCCTGCCCTTAAGGTATTACATATAATGTATTGATGGCTTTGTTGAGGCTTTTATCACAAAAAAGTGAACCCAACGACAAACAAAGACAATCAGAGAATCCATTTGAATGCCATCAAAAGACGACATTTCGATGATTACTACCTGTGCCTTTACTGTACCCTTACTGTGAGCTTACTCCACGATTACCACTTCACTTATCTCTCCCTTCACTAATAAAATATGAATCGAAATAATAATCGATGCAAACATTCACTCATTTGTCACCGATTTTTATGGGCCTCTGATCTCAATATACTGTAATTATATTATAATAGACCTGAAAAAAGACTAAATAGTTAGTGAACAACAGGTACTCAATAGACAATGAACAGGTAGGCAATGGTAGGCAACGCGTGCCGCTGCCTTCTGCCAGTCTTTACGCATTAATAATTGTCAGTCAATTGTCCATATGCTGTGCTCTGTTCTGGTTTACAAACGGGTCATTTTTAGTCTAAAAAATTGTTTTTTTTTACTATTTTTTGTCTGAACTAATAAGACATAAGACATCTGTTGAATGAATTTAATCTTTTGGTCAAACATTCATTGGTTTAATAAAATTATTGTAAAAGAAATTTCACGAAATAATACAAAACAAGTTTTAATATTTTTAATAAAAATGTAATTTCAGAGTTAATTGCCTTTCGATATAAGGTTTTCATATAATTAATACCGTTTTGTTCGCTTTGTTGTCACAAATAATACCTCAGACTTTCTTAATGACATACATATGATTTCCGTTGTTATTAAAAGGAAATTTCTTTTTAAGGACTGATATTTAATTCGTAAACATTTTTAAAAACATCGAATTTAAATGTTTTTCGATTCCTTTTAAAAGTTGTTTAATAAATATTTCACTTTTCTTCTCTCTGTTTGCTTATGGATAGTAATAATCATTTTTAAATAACTGTCTCAAATTGAAACATAATCGTACAAATCTCTCTCTCTCTCTCTCTCTCTCTCTCTCTCTATCTCTCTCTCTCTCTCTCTCTCTCTCTCTCTCTCTCTCTCTCTCTCTCTCTCTCTCGCGTTATATAAGCCAAAGGCAATTGTCGTTAAGATTGGAAATGAATGTACAATAGTGTTCAGCTGAGAAAAAGTGGAATGAAGTCACGGTCAGATGATTTGATCCGGATGTTAGTAATGATTGCGAGTTGAATGTAATCGCAAAAAAGCATTGCCTTCGATGTAAGACTTTTAAAGATTGTTTCGCATTTAAGTGTAAAGTAATGTAAAGTACAAACAAAAAATGCAGTTAACTTTCAGACATGTCTTTCGAGAGAACATTCCGTTTCATTTGTGGACAAATAGTGATCTCGACTTATGTGAGTGAAGTGAAACCTTTGGTTCTCTTTTATTTGTAAAAACTATTATAATTATATAAACTAAAGGAATAATTTTGATATACAACTAACAAATGGCAAACATATCTGAAATGGATCAGTAGAATGACTGCTCTCAACACTGGACAGACCAGTCCTAATTCAAGAAAAGAGTCTTCATGTGTACTACAATTCAATTAGAAAACTGGTCCTCAGTTTCTATTTAGACAACGAGAAGACTGGCATTCGTGCAAAACTCAATATTGAAAACTAATTGGATGGCAATCATTGAATTCAAATCTTGTTTTATATTCAATAGAAAAAAGAAAAGAAATTTAATCGAAGAATCAAATGAATAAAAATCTGAGTCTTCTATCAATTGCTGAGATTCCTATCATTTAATAACAATACATAACATTAAATAATTATTAATTTTAGATCCAATGCTTACGGTTTTCATATTTTTTTAGATATAAATTACTGAACAAAACTTGATTTTAATTTTTTTTAGAATTTCTAAACCGACATAAAAACGAGTTGTGTTTTTCTCATTTTAAAAAACAAGTTATGATTAAATGAATGAAGTCTTGAAAAAATAGATTTCTCTCTCATGTGAAGTAAAATAATACTAAAGAATAATAATAATAATAATATTAAAAATTCAAACTCAACTGAAGTTCATATAACGAGTCTTTGAATTTTTTTGTGACGAAAAGAGAAAAAAAGTTAAGCTTTTTTTCTTCGTTAAAACTTATAATTATTTACATTATCTAAAGAAAAGAAAAGTTGAAAACTTTACCACTGATTCTAAAGTAATCATTTGTTTTCATTATATTTATAGTAAATTATTTCAATCGATTTTCAAATAGAAAAAAATTTGTAGAAAAATTGAAAATAGAGTTCAAAAGTTTCATTACATTTACCGAAACCGACGAAAATATTTGAAAATATATTTTTTGTGAACAATACTCTCAAATACTCTGAAACTAATAATAAAATGTTTAGTCGACTGAAAAACAAAAACAAAATGAATTTTTTGTTCGAAAACTCAGGTTTTTCTTTATTTACGAATTTCTTGTTTAACAATTCAATGTCAGGACGTCTATAATCTCGACTATAATTTATAGTGAAGTACAGCTAATATGAGATATGCAGAGAAGTGTAGAATCTATTGTGAATCGGTTCCAGTTTGTCAGTCATGTCTCCCTCGACATCACTTTTACTTTATTTCAAAAGTCATTAATTTTTAAGTAGTTCTTTGAATTCATGGATCATTTGATCGAAAAGAATCAGATCTAATGATATTTGGAATTAAAGTTTTGTAACCAAACCATAAAAAGATATATCAATGAAAGACTTTCCGACAAAAATTATGTAAAATTAATGCAAATCTCAATCTTATAAGAAATAAAAGTGAAATTCGATAACTTTTTATAATTTTCTTTATTATTAAAGTTATTATTAGTATTAGTATTAGTATTGTATACAAAATTTAAGGCGTATTCAACCCATCGTTAATCGGATTTATAAATTAGAGGTCCGGCGGTACCTGTGGGACAGGTGGGATTGGTGGTACTGGTGGTACTGGTGAGTCTCATGGCACCGGTGGGAAACTTTTCAAATTCTTATTCGAATAAATGATGTATTGGATGAAGAGTCAGAGCGTCAGAACAATTAGAGAGGGGGCGGACTTCCATTACATGATATGAGGCAATCAGTGCTCGAGATTACAATTCAAAGAAAATCTGATCCTTAATTGTATATAAAACAACTTTTCATTTCATGGGAACTATTTTCCAAATCCAGGATTGAATAAAATAGAGCACAAAAATAATGCCCAACCCTATGATGAGCGCTATGTTTGTATATAATAATAAACTAAAAAATTCCTCAAACATTCAAACGCCCATAACTATGAACTATCACTATTTGAACACTTAAATGATAGCAACAGTCGATGTTTTAGTTAAACGATCACTAATACAATAAAGAGCACATGACTATTGCACCACTGCTAGTATTGGCCTGTACTGGCTAGTGTTGCCACAACTTTGATAGAACCATTGCAATAGGACCATAGTAATAGCACTATTCTAATAGCACCATTCTAATAGCACCATTCTAATAGCACCAAGCCCACGCGACTACAACATAACTGGCGATAAATAGTCTTAAGGCTAAGCTTTTGCTTATGAGAAGCACTCATTTATTTATTTATTTTTTGTTAGTCAGTGAACGTCAACCCGGATATCGTCGGTATAAGTGGTTGAGTCGAAAGGAAAGTGCCCGGAGCGCAGACCAACATATCTAATAAATACTCTGAAAGAATATTTTAAAAGTTTGGGTGTGGACTCATTCGGACATACTTTTGGTTTTAGTTAAGAAATAGTTTGCGATCAGCACCGGTTCGACAGCACTGATTGACCTTAACTTTCATTTTTCATCGCTTCAAAAGGTTTACAATTGGCTTCGAATCGTAAATATCTGACAAAAGATCTTAATATTCACTCACAAGTGACCAATAAGTGGACTAAACTATATAGAAGTGTCAGACTTTTGTAAATTGTGTGCAGCACAGGTTCAGCACAGGTTCGACACAATACAGATCTCATTGTGACAGATATAACGAGAGGTTAGTTTATTATCAATTGAGTCAACGTTTGCAGCACTAGTAGTGAAGCGTTAGTTTACTTGGATTACTACTAGATTGTAGTGTTTGTCCCCCATTCACCCCCACTAACCCTCACTAACCCACTGAGCCTTCATTTTAATAGTTTCACGCTTTTGCCATTATATTATCTGTTGGGGAGTCGAATGGCCGTCAAATTCTTGCATAGACTCTACAGTATTGTACTGTGTTGTGCTGGGCTATTAGCATAGATTCAATAGTGAATTGGCTACTGCTTTGACACGACTCACACCACTCCAACGACTACTCCAACGACTACTCCAACGACTACCGCATTTTCACATTTATAACATTTAACTTAACTGTTATACAGCTTTGACTCGACTCAAGACTAAAAGCAATTCTTTAAGAATAAAATCAATGGAAATGCAATTCAATACAATTCTATTTATTATAGCATTGAATGCATTTCAAAAAGTTTTCTCCGCAACAAAACCAAAACCAAAACCATTAGCCGTACGACAGAAATACTTTCCAATCAAACAATTGTAAGCAAAGAATGTAAGAGTTATTGGAAACCCTCAAAGGTATCGCTTGTAAAAAGTGCACAAATACTAAGTTTAAGCATTTGGCGGTATTCTAGTGAAATGGGAGAGACATTACAAGACATGAGTATACATTAGAAGAGATCAGAAGACTTATTGGTGATGAGGGATATATTTCTTATGTCGATGAGAGAAATAGTCGCTAACAAATCACTGTTATGTCGACAGACTCTGAATCGATGGGTATATCGAGTGAACCACACCCTTCCATACCTGTGTTGTCTAACTCTGTGCAGATTCAGAGCTCATTTAAGTGAATTCAGGAATTTGAGTGAAGTAAACTTTTTCTGATTTAACTCTTAAGTCGATCTATATTTCACTCGAGAAGAATATAAAAGTGAGACTGAAATCAGAATTTTTGCTCAAATAGTGGTTTGGGTGGAGAAGTATTAAGAACTCTATACACTATATATACGTAGATAGAAGTCGATACCTGGGGTGGAGGGCCAAAGGCCAACTACACGCGCTCGGGAGTGGTACTCACCAATCACCAAGCAAATAGAAAGTCGTTTCTAAGACAAAAGACACCGCCGCACCTCACAAACTGCTTGCACTGGCACTGGCACTGGCATTGCTGTGGCACTGACTCGAGCACTAACTGACTGACTGGCACTACACCACAACTTAATGCAACACAAAATTCAGTGAAATTTTTCAAAACTGTTGGTTCGTTCGTTTCTTTGCATTTTCTATCGTTTCATTTAGTTGTCGACCACCCACTCACCACCGAAGCGGTGCCACTAACTGCCAGTGCAGTGTCTGAGCACTGCCTGTGCACTGGCTTTTCACTGGCTGTGCACAAATGCCAACCAAATCACATATCATATGAATAGATGATTAAAAAATGCTTATATATGACAACATTCAGAATAACAATGAATTGAATAAAATGTTTGAATACATGGCTTTACACTAATAATGATGTACTCAAACAATAAATGGTTTTCTCTTTTTTGCATAACTATCGTAACCATAATTATAAACAATTTTTGTTGTATTACTTAAATTGAAAACAACAATACAAACGATAATTTGCAACAGTTATAAGACCTGCACTATTAGAGTACCTGTGCTTTTGGCTCATTCAACAATTATTACGCCTTCATCTGTCCATCAAAAGAAAGTCTATTTGTATTATTCTATCATTTTTTCCAAATGAAATGAAATCTTATGATAACTTATGAGAGAAAGTTTTGCTTCTATTCGAGTAATAATAATATCTTTTGATAAAACTTTTCTTGAAGTCAAACCATTTTATAATAACAGTTGGTAACAGATTAATGCACAGCATATCTGATGCCAATAGCAATAAAACTATTATTATATTTGTTGCATATCCTATGTTTATATCAATGCTTATGCGTTAGTCTATGGTCGCCCTCTTAAGATTCAGTGCACTTTCTATGAGCCCATAGTTAATGTTCACTAAATAATTGTCTTCAGACATAGTATTCAAGTTTTCAAAATTTCTTCACTCAATCATTGATTTCGTGACTACTAAACAGAAAATAGTGGCAGTCATTAGTAGATAATAAGACAACATTTCGTATCACTACTCGAATGACAATAGTTTTTAAAAACTCTTATCGCTATAAATAATATAAAATATCGACTAAAAAGTGATTAACGAACGCAAACGCCTTAAAATCATTTCCTTTGAGTAATATTTTGAATTAGTTTAATGTTTGACAATAGGATCGCTAAGAGATCGCAAAGTATCGCTTCATCGCCGATCCAAAGGATGTGCAAATCGAGACATTTTATAATTATTATTACAGACAAACAAAAAAAACTAAATAAATGTTTTACTCATTGACTTTCAATTCGACTATTTTTTAAATCGAAGGCCAAAATAGAAACCATTAGTATTTCAAATATTTTTAAATCCATTTTAGATATTATTTATTATTTAATGCTTTTTCTCTACTCAACGAATCCCTACTGAGTTCACAATATATAAGCGAAAGGTATTCATATCAAACAAATTCTATTGCATTCCACATATGATTGAGTCACAAACCAATTGAACTCTCGATTCTCACTCCTGGAGACCAACAATAACACTGACAACACAGACAACACTGACAACACTGACAATAACATTGATGTAATCTTAATATTATTTTTCAAAAAACATTGTAAGAAAACTAATTCAATGAAAACTTTAAAGCTTTCAAATAAATGACTCAAATTATAATCCATTCGTTTATTGAAAATTTGAAACACTTTTAGGATATTTTTAAGTAAATCTAATAAATAAAATATTTGTCAAAACTTACCACTAAAATAGAGAATCGTTAAGAACAAAGTCTTTACTATATATTTAAATATCGGAAATTGAATCCAATTAATCATTTTTTTGGCAAAAGTTTTAACAACAAATGCGACGAATAATTAAAGTTAAGTCCAAAATAATCACTTAAAAAGTATTTAATTTGATTTATAATATTATATTTTTGTCGAAATATTTTCCAAACGTAAGAAAACTATAACTTTTTGAAAGTCTTAGCTTTCAATGAGTTAATACAGAATTTCTCATAAGAAAATCAAAACAATTCAAAACAAAACTTTTCATAAGTTGTTCATTCATTGGACTCAAAGTTTGGACTGAGTGGTGATGAGAACGACTGGTTTTCCGAAAGCCAACATTTGGTGGAATTCATTGTGCGGTGCGCTCTCTGTCAGCCACTATTCAATGAGAGGACTAAACTCGAGTTTCTGCTTTTTTCCCTTTAAAAAGTTTGCAAACACCGGAAACGAGTGATTGTACGGCACCGGACATTCTCAAAGTAGTGAACACCTGTCTTAAGACATTCATATGTGACTTAAATCTCAACAATGAATGACTAATGTATTGCAGAATAGTATCGATCGCTTTAAACACTCTCTGACTTAATTTTTGAATTATTATATTCTGAATAACTTTTTGCTTATCATTCTTACGAGTTATCGACACTTAATGTCAGAACTAAATCATTCAAAAAATGCCAAAAACTATTTAAAGCCAAAAAAAACTAAATAAAAATATTTTAAACAATAAACTCAAACAAAGAAAATATTTTTTGTTGATCTCTAACTTATCTTTAAATAACTTATTTAATGAATAATAATAAAAATTTGTTTCAAAAATATGTCTCAATTTTTTAAATAAAAGAATTAGAAATTATTTTGAATTCATTGAAAATAAGTGATAGTTTTCATATGTTTCGTTGATTATTATCTTTTTTTTATGGCCAAACAGTTGTAAAAGACTAGAGTTACGAACAATTCGGAAAAATTTGCTCAAAATATAACAACTCTTCAACAAAACTAATGAATGTTTTGGGTTCAAAACCGACAAATCTATGAGAAAGAAATGTAGAAAATTCTTCTCATATGTAAAGGAAGTCTGTTTTTATTCAAAATCTCGTGAGAATCGAACTCTACTCTACTCTTATTTCTAGATTTGCAGATTTGCAAGAGCTTAAGTACAGGCTCTTCATTCTGACCGACTGACCCTTAATAATATTGATCTGTAAACTATCCAATCGTTTTACATGAGTTGACTTAAATTCATTGTCTCTAAAGGGCTAAACATTTATTCGAGTTTTCATTTCTTATCGTTTCGTCCATTTTATAGCACTTTTTACTATTATTTTTAATTAAAATTTAGTTTTAGTTTTAATTGAAATTTAAGCAAATTTTAGTTTTTGAATCATTTATTTCATGAGATTATGTCTACTCTTCAGGAGTTAAACAAATCAATGAATGAAATCGAAAAGAAATCGAAACCAAATGAAGAGTTGGATAACGATTTAAAAGCCAACAAAAAAGAAATGGTTGACATAAATGCCTTTTTTGAGAAAACAGAAGTCAATGCTAAAAGTTCACCACAAATACGACAATCTCTTTGCCAAGTTTATTGTGGTACTCAAATTGAAGAGGAAAATAAGGCCAACAAAAGGCAACTCCGAATTAAACGCGGATTTTATTTATTAGTTACTCTTTTCTTGTGTTTGGCTATAATTGGACTCATCCTTATAATTATTGGATCCATTTATATGATTAAAGACAACAGAAATCACTCAAATTTTGAAGATTTAGTCCCCAAAAGTCTAATTCAAGTGTCAAATAAAGCGAACCGTTTGGCCGATAAACAGAAGATAGATTTAACTGATATTATCATCGATTCAAATGATTTGACTAAACCTCAAACTACAGAATCTTCTCTAACCTCCGAAGTGATGACAACTGAAAACTTTGATTACAATTTTGAGAGACTAAAACAATTAGTTCCCGACAATACTCTTCAAAATTTTTTAAATCGATTGCAAAGTCATAGAAATGATTTCAAACTCGAAGACATTCCACCCGCTGTTGACGACGCCTTTCAATACCTGAGAAGAGTCTTCCGATTTCCTCAAATCAGATTTGATTATCAATGAACACAATTTCTGACTTAATTTAGTTTTTTTTATTATTTTTAAATCTCTTTTTTAATTAAAAAAAATTCTGTATTTTTATTCATAAGACATTTGTTAATAACGATACCTAACTATATCTAACGATACCTTGCAACATTTTATTATCTGATATTAAAAATTTAATGTTTAATAAATCATTTTTCTAAATGTTATCATTTCTTAAATAAAGTTTATCTAAACATTATTGACCCATAGAAAGGGTCGATTCCAACAAAAACTATAGTTTAAATCGAAATCAGTCTAAATATTGGCTTAAATCGAGAAATTATTGTATACATTGATAATACGAAGCTTTGCTTAAATGGGCAAGGTCACAAATAATCAAACCATTTTAAAAATCTTTGCATTCATTAAATTTTTTAAAATATGAAATAAAGTAAGCTTGCTACAAAATTTGTCCGATAATATAATTTATGTTTAAATAATTTTAAGCAAATTTAATAAACAACTTTTGAGTGATTTTTTACATATCGGTTAGTCTTTTATCGCTTTTATTTTTAATGAAAAGATAACTAAAAGAGTAAATTTAATATCAATTTAATGGATGAAAAATAACTCAAAAAATATTATAATAATTGCATTCTTTTATGCCTTTCAAAAGTCATATTAAAAATTAATAAAAAAGTCATTTGACATATAATCAAATAATAAGTTTAAAACCAGGGATGGCAAAAGACCGAGGTCCAAGGGGGTGTATAAGGGGGGGGGGTATTTTGGTCCGAGCTAAGGGGGGTATAAGGGGGGAGGGGGTATTTTGAAAATGACCCAAAATTGCTTAAAAACACATAAAACATCAATTTTAAGGCTTTTTCTGAC
>JAQFZM010002377.1:0-13880 GCA_034695785.1 Galumna obvia | reverse complement strand
TAATCGAAAAGAGTTAACACTTTTTATTTGAAATACAATTAACTGTTAGTCTCGCGATTCTCTTCATATCATAACTTATTGTTATAAATATATTTTAAAATATATGAATACAAATATTTTAATTATAAATTTTGTGATTTAAAATATTAATTTATAAACTTTTGTTTAATTCTTTTTGAAACAATACTAAAATTACAAAGTTTGTTTTCAATAAAAAATTTACTCTTACTTTGAGCTTGGCCATGCTTAAAAATTCCTAATCATTATCAGATTTTTAATATAATAATAATCTAGCTAACTTTGCCTACAAAAATTAACGTTTATCTAAGAATTAATTATTGAACAAGGAATTTTTTTAATTAGTTAGTTTATATAATAATTTATTAATATGACTTTATTTTAAATTACAATTTAATATATTTTTATTAATAGGAAGTGCTGTCAACAAAATTACCATGGTAATTAAGATAAGAAAGTTTCATTTTGTTAACTCAATAATCAAAATAATGTCTCGAAAATAATTATAAAACTTATGTCAATAAAATGGATTTTAATTTAAACAAAATTCTTGTGATTTTCATATCATTGATATCATGTATTGAATGTTATTATCTTTTGACTAAAAATATGAATAAATATCAAAGTTTTTGCCACAAAACCAGTGATTGTCTTAACTTAAGAGACAAACAGTTTGTTTGCGCTAATAATCGATGTGTTTGTGCTAATGACTACTTGTTTGATATGAGTGACTATTCCTGTAAACCTTTCATTTGCTCAGAGAATAGTGACTGTCAGGAGTCGGACATAAACCGGTTATGTCTTTACGGGCAGTGTTTGTGTCATAAAAACTATTCGGTAGATTCAATCAGCAAATTGTGTGTCGAAAAACCCGGTTACCAATACTCTTGGTTATGGTGTCTACTATTTTTAATGCCCAGTATTATTGCATCACTTCATGGAATTGCTATTAAATACAGAATAATGAACAAGGTTACTAATTATAATAAATAGTCACATTTAAATTCACACAGAAATTACAATTAAAGTGTACTTGAATCACTAAACAATTTTTAACTTGATCATTTGTAATTATAATTAGAAAACTGTATTTATGTCTAAAGTTATCGATTAAATATTATTCATAGTGATGGCCACGGACCACTTAACAGGGGGGGGGGTATTGTAATTTTTGGACCATTTTGTTGCGACAGGGGGGGGGTATAGGGGGTATTTTCAAAATGACCGCCAAATGCATAATAGGTTGTTTTAAAGGTATTTATAGGTATTATCTTGCATTTATGCATACAATTCATTGTTATTTAACGTATTCTCTTAACATTGTCTGCACTCATATATAGCACTCACATAAGGCACTCAGTATAGCGTCATATGATGTCACGTCCTGTTTGGGTACCTAAAGTACACGCCTTACTTTAATCACTGATCATATTTGATGAAAAAACTAAGAATTTATGGCAAAAAAATAAATTTTTAAAAATTTCAAAAAAATCAGTCAAAAAAATCAATTTTACTGCATAAAAATGGAGCCTAAAAATTGTAAATTTGACTCTTATATCAGTTTTTATTATGTTTTCTACAATTTTTCTTATAATTTACAGTTTTTTATTCATTATTTTCTCTTATTATTTTCTATTTTACGAATTTTTTCTCTTATTTTTCTCGCCGATACACTGGAGAGGGGTATTTGGGCTACACCCCCCCTCGTGGCCATCACTGATTATTCATATGACTAACAAGTTGTAAGTTTAGTTTAAAAGTCAGTTATAAATTAGATCAAGGAACTTAATTTTCATTCTAACATAAAAACATCACATCATTTGTTTACAAAACTAAATGTAATCAAAGACAATGACCAAGTTTATTTTTTAGACATTTTTTCTATGAAAACTCATATATTTATACAACTAAAATGATTAAATCCTTGTAACCAATCACAACCTTTTGCATTTTTAAATTCAAATGGCTCAATTTATTGAAAATTTAATATTAAACAAGGTTAATTTATAATTCTTCAAATTCATTATTTTATTTACAAAATAAGTTGTCATCGAATTATACTTTCAAATGAATTTCAATATTTTCTCAAAACTAATCATTTAATCAAATATTGAGGGAATTATCGGCAAAAATGAAGAGAATATTCAATTTCTTATAAATTAGAGACAAAAACGCATTTCTTTATCATTTAGTCTTAAGAACTTATCAGAGAAAGTATGCCATCAAAAAGTCTTACAGTTTTGTTCGCACCTCTTGACGGTTGGGGTCATATCAATGCCTGTCATGGATTGGCCGAAACAATCCGAGATCGGGGCCATAAAGTAGTGTTTGCGGTCGACTGTGCCTTTAAAGGGAAACTCATTAACTTTGGTTTTGAAGAGGAAATCATATCCATATCTGCCGATAGTGACAATGACTCAGACAACTCTGGACCCGATTTCTGGGCCGACTTTATCATCAAACATAAGGATGACTTCAAATTGAAACCCATAGAAATAGTGGAGAAAATGTGTTCCATAGCTTTTGGCAAAATGTATGAGAATTGCCGTAAAAGAGACAAACAATACCAACAAATATTAACTCGACTTAAACCCGATGTTATTATTATCGACGAATATATTGATTCTCCAGCGCTCACCAATTCGGGCATTCCTTGGGTTTGGCTCTATTCGGCTGCACCACAACTCACACATCTTTATTATTTGAATGATAATGTTCCACCAGCATGGTCAGGTTAGTTAAATTAACATATTAATATTATATTTCATTTCCTTTTAATCATTAAAGTAAATTAACTCAAATTAAAAATTGTTATATATTTCAATAATTAGCTTGTTCAATATTCTTATTTAATTTATGTTCTTTGATAGAAATACTAATAAATATTTACAATTATTTACGATTTCTGATTAAAAACTTTAATCTCTATATTAATTTTCAAATATTTTATTAGGCAAGTTAATTTTAACAATTTTGTGTTAACTATTCAAAAATATATTTTCCACTGCCCTAGGTTTTTATAGAAATTTTTCTTATTTAATTCAAATAATAAAATTAATACTAATTTCAACTTCTATTATTAATTTTAGCAAGTTTAATTAAATATTACTAAATATAAGATCATATAATTTTTATTAAATATTTAAGAATTAAACTATTATATGAATTTTATAAAAAATAATTTAAGCAAGATTGTTTTATTTTATAAAAAATAGGTCTTCCACTTAATGGAGATAAAAATGAATGGAAAATATTTAAAGAAAAGTTTGAACTGGTTTTTGATAATTTACACAATAATATCAATAAATGGTTGCAAACAAGAGGTGCGCCAACACTACCTCACGAACGGTCGGCTGTCTTTCATTCCGAGTCTAAACATTTAAATATTTATATGACTCCAAAGGAAATGGATTACAAAGAAGTACATCCTTTGCCTCAAAATTGGAAAAGAGTCGACGGTTTTGTCAGAATAACTAATGAAGTGTTCGAAATACCGAAACCTCTGAGAGAAAGATCCGGAAAACTGGTGTTCTTCTCAATGGGTTCGTTTGGTTGTGCTAACGTTGAAATGATGACACGTCTGGTGGAGTTCCTCAGCCATTCTGAGCACCGGTTCATTGTTTCAATGGGGCCGTTGGCTGACAAGTATCAATTGCCTGACAATATGTGGGGACAGGCATTTGTTCCTCAGACGGCTGTCCTTCAGGTCGTGGATTTGGTGATAACTCACGGCGGCAACAATACTGTCACCGAAACCTTCTTTTATGGCAAACCAATGCTTATTTTGCCCCTCTTTGGGGATCAGTTGGATAACGCTCAGCGCATACAAGAGGTAGGACTTGGACTCAGACTCAACCCTTTCCACTGCACTGAAGAAGAGTTGTTATCAGCAGTCGATCGGTTGTCAACAGATTTAGATCTGAGCGAAAGGATGAGAGCTATCGGAGAAAGGATTAGGAATAACGACGACAAACAAGTGATCACAGATTGGATCGAAAATATTGGTCACAATATGGACCCAATTATTTCTGAGTGACCATGATTATGTTGAATGGATTAACTAGATCAATTACAATTTTTAATAAGCTATTTGTTATATGTTTTCATTCTTTTTTGAAAAACTGTAACAAAAAATAAACGAATAAATGTTTTAAAAATAAAATAATCTTTTAAACCGCTTTATCTTTAAAATGAACAATTCATTTTATATAAATTACCATTTAAAAAGCACCTTGCAAAATTAACAGTCATTCACAAGTATGAACCACTTGTTGTTTGTAATTGAATTATACATTATTTATAAATAGTATGATCAACACTTTGGAAAGTAATCAAGTCATATAAAACCAAGTTCAAAAGTCTTTTACATCTAAAAACAGGTCAATTCAAATTGTGCTGCAAGTCACTCTGCACTCTAGTTAATATATTATATTATAAATATCTTTATCTTATTTATAGACTTTAAAAATCAGTAAAAAGTATCAAGAATTTATTGAAACCGAAATATTAAATATAATTTTACTGTTTTATTAATAACTAGATTTTAATTATCATAAGAGAATTATCAAAAACTATCATAAAAGACACCCAAAAATTATCAAAATAATCAATGAATGTTTATTTAATTAAAATATAGTATTTTCTTAATAATAATATAATATATTTACTTCTGAATTCTAATTAACCATGATTAATATTATCACTGTTTAGTGTATCGAGATTAGTTTCTTCCATTTTTTAATTCTGTCTTGCTGACTTTCAAGTTTTTTGTCAGAAGCTGGTTCATCTGAATCATCATTTGTCTCCAGATCCCACCACTGTTGAATAACCTTGGCAGAATTACTCAATGGTATCAATTCCTTATGGGTTTTAAACATATCATTATAGACTTCATTTTCCTCTCTTAAAATTGGAACACCTAGGTTCAAATTAGGTTCAAAAATTAATCAAAACAAGTTATGGTACCATAAGTATTAATCTTGCAAAAATTAGATAATATTGAAAGAAAAAATGATTATACTTACAGTTTATAATTACGGTAAGAAATATCAGAATAAATACGAATTTAATCATTTTATTTTAGCTAGATGTTTACTTGGTTAAAATTTTCGAGATTAATGAACTGTTCAATTAATATAGCAAGCTTATATTTAAAGCCTAAAGCTGTTGATTATTTCATTTTCACACCAGGAGAAACATATGTGTCCTCAAATAAATATTTACCTAGTTCACCGAACTAGAATCTAGAATAAAATTTTAGTCCGGAAACTGTATTTTTTTTCTATAACTTTATTATTCTAATAAATAAACTTTTAAAATTGACATTGCTCAACTAACATCACTTAACAATTATTCATTACTATAAATATCAAGTCATAAGAATTACCATGATAAATTACAATATAAATAATTTACAATGAGTTTAATGGTATTTATAAAATCAATATTATATTTGTTAAACAAATGACCTCATTATCTGCTATAATAACAATTACAACAAGCCCATTTACAAATGTAATACAATTATTTTTGTTGCTAGTTCAATTAAACAAATAAATAAGTTATGATAGAACTAGATCTTTCTTCTGTTTAACAAGATTAATTAAATAAATAATTTATACAAACTATTTATTGTATAATATATTTCATTGATAAGTTATCAATCAAAATGAAAATGGACAAGATTATTTTTTTGCTCATATTTTAACTAAAAATAAAAATTAATGAAATATTTTTAACAATAAGTTAATAGTTTTATTAAATTCATCTTACTAGTTAACTTAATCTAATCTAAGATTGAACCTGTTAATTTTTATTACAATTATATTGTCATAGTAAAGATAATTCGTTTTGCTAGGTTAGATCAATTAAAGGTAAAGTTTGTAAAACTAAGACATGGATTGGATTTAAAGTATTTGACATAAAAAGCCTTAAAGTCAGTTACGAAAAGTCAGACTCAAAACAAAAGAATTAAATATTCATTAAATGATTTGAACACCAAATTAAATATTAAATTCTAATTAAAAGAGTCTTTTGTCGTATATTTCTATCATTTTTTGTCTCTCATTCGAGAAAAGTATGAGTCACTCAACGAATATTATTTGAGATGTTTATATATCAAGGTTACTTTTTAGCACAAAAATAAATCGATAAATAAATTGATTTTTTTTGTTGCAATAAAAGAAAATTTTGAGAATCTTTTGAGTAATTGAATCAGTGTTTGTCATTTCACACATGACTTATGAGTGAATTTATTGGTCTGACCTCATCCTGTGGTCCACTTCTGTCAACAGTTGTCTCCGGTCTGAAACTCTTAACGAACCGCTCGATTAGAGAACCGCTAAGACTTGTGAAGCAATAGATTGCGTACAATGGAATACAGGACAGGGATGACAGAGTGATGAGCCAACCCACTAATATAGACCAGTCCGGGTAAGTATAGTTCTCTATCTCTAGATTTTTGTACTTAAAAACGGCCGCAAAAAATATAAACTGTAATATAATTGTTTGGATTAGATTTAATTAAAATGTTCAAGGTATGTTTTATGTTGAATAATTGTCTTAAAATTGTATTATGAAGGATTTTCTTATTCATAATATTAAATTAATTATCTTGGTATTTTTAAAAAAAATTGAATTTTTTGAATGTTCTTGGTCATAACTTTACTACACAATAATACAAAATAAGTCAGTGATCAAAGAGTCAATTATATTAAGTAAACCTTTAAGCTATAAGTTATATTTAAATTATGATATTATTTATTGATAGATAGAACACCTTCTTATTTATCTTTGATCTTCATAAAGTAATGTCGGTATTAGCTATAACTGAGTATTACCTGAGCCAACATTTTTGATGAAATTTCCGGGTTTTAGTTATATTTAAATTCCTTTCATATTATTTATTCAATACTTAACTAAAGGCGTATTTTTTTAAGACAACATAAAACTACCCCTCACTTACTCCAAGAAAAACAGGACTAATGAATTTCCAGCATATACGCCAAAATATACCAGGTCTCACTCCCAACATTTCTTTTATTTGATCGGAAAACTTTTCTGAACCTGCAAACAAAAAGAAAGTTTATAACAATAATCAGTTATTTTCCTTTATTTTTATTTAAGGAAATGAACTCTAATTTTATTATAATTTTTGTTTTAATACATTATTTTTTTCCAAAATATAATATTTTGGAAAATTTGCAAAATGTTTCAATAAACTTACCATAACACCAACAAACAGCTATTGTTTCCACGAACACAATAAAGAGCACAGATAGAGAAGTGCCATAATGATCCAATAAACTTACTAAATACTTTCCACCCTGATGATTTACAAATAAATGTATAATTTTTTAAAGATTTTAAATAGACTTACATAAGTAGTTGTGGGTAACGCACATAAGTAAATGAACATGATTAAAATAGCCACAAATATTTCACGATTTCTTCTCAAAACATTCGGGTATTCGTCACACAATCCGGTTATCATCGCTTCTAAGCCACCAAACTATTAAAAAATTGATCATGGTAACAATTGTTTACAAGATCATAATAAGACCAAGTTCATACCGTACTGTCTAACCCTAATGTAATGAGCATAACAAAGAACAGAATCGACCAGAAAACTGATCCATGCATTGTTGCAATTGCTTCGGGATAGACAATAAACACCAAACCAGGACCTAGTACAAATATAAAATTATTTAAAATAAAATCAAACTAATATAATTGATCTTGGTTTACCAATAGCAGCCACTTCTCCAACATCCTTGTTCATCATTTTGGCCATATAACCAAGTACAGAAAATATAACAAAGCCAGCAATAAAACTGGTCATACAATTGACACTACTTGTAAATATTGCGTCCCTGCTCAATTCAATTTAGTTTTATTATGTAGTAATGCAATAATTAATAACCTAGGCACTTACCGATAACAATTATTATGGAATTTATTGTAAGAGGAGAGAGCCATTAATGTGCCAAACCCTGGACCTAATGAAAAGAATATTTGTGTGGCTGCGTCTATCCATACTTGTAAGTCTGACCTAGGTTAATCACAATCAATAGAATTCTTAATTACAAATTGAAAAACATTTATGTTTTTAAATTGATTACAATTTCTCCCAAGAAGGGGACAGATAGTACTTAATGCCATCCATTGAACCCTCCAAAGTTACCCCTCGAATGAGCAAAATGAACAAGACAAAATAGGGCATAAGTGCCGTAACCCAGACAGCCTGCATAATTTGCAATATTGTCATTTATTGAGTAAATAAATAATTTCTTTTAATTGTTTTAAAAATAGTTTAATTAATAGTTTTGTCGTAATTTTAGATGAAAATTAATAAGTGTTACCTTTCCTGTGCTCTTCACTCCTTTCCATAAAGAAAAATAGACCAGGATAAATACCATCATAAGGCAAAAAGAAAGAGGCCATTTAATTGGGCCAATTGAGTCGATGCCATCAGATAACTGAATCTGAAGGACCTGTCGTCTTCAAAAATAAATTAATTTGAGCAATTTAATTTCTTAATATTTTCTTGGTAAATTTTAAATTAAAATACATAACATTATATATGGAAAAATCTTATTATAAATAAATTAGTTTTAAATATGCTAGATGCAAATTTACATTAAATTAGTTTCAATTTGTTACTCATTTTAATCTAGAATATATTTTTATCGAATTATTATTCTAATAAATGAGATGTAGACATTAGTTTTACATTTTTATAATATTGTATCTAGCTAAAATGTGTATTAGCTTGTATTTTGTATAAGTTTTACATAATTTCTAATATCTAATCCATAAATTGAGTATAAAATCTATTCTAATTCAAAGTCTTTTGTAATACTTTACACAATTTTGTTCAATACATAGACTTTTGTCCTTGCTCAATAAATGTTTATCATTATCAGTTATATGTTTACAATATTTAAATAAGTAAGCTAGATCAAAAAATATTTCATTAGAGAATTTCTTTAGTAACCAAATAAATAATTAAAAATTTAGAAAATGTACTAGCTCACTCTTGAATAGAAAACTTAAATTTTCAATAATATTGTTATTATTAAGGGCTCAGAATAATTCCCAGATATCGATGGCATGAAAACTCTGTGCTGACAGTAATAACTGCTATGAAATGAATGTATCTCTGCTTTGGATCTCATTATTACTTTTCTTGTGCCAAATGGCTGTCATGGAGAAGGACTTTAACGAGAAGACAATATCACACAAAATGGTTAAATCACTTCTCAAATAAATTATATGACTTTCAACTCAATTCTTCTCTCTCTCTCTCTCTCTCTCTCTCCCTCCCTCACTCCCTCCACATCACTGACTGACTGACTGACTCTTTCTTTGCGATGAAATTTAAAATTTAAAGGAATTCTTATTCTCAGATCATTGATTAGAGTCAACACCAAAATTATTGTCTTAAATAAATTTTCTTTTCAATCAATAATTTTTCAATAAAACTAAAGTAAATAATAGTTTTCGATTAAATATAACCTTGCTATTAATAGCTGATAATACTTATTTTAATAAAGAACTGCACAATCAGTTAAAAACTGTAAAATATTTATTTATTATTCCAAAAATATAATATACTAATCAAAAATATACATATTGACTTGAATAAGTTTAATGTGCTTGATCATATCTCAGATTATTTTTCTGAATCTATATATCTATATCCTTGATTAAAATTTTGCCACAATCATTTTAAAAAAGAATAAATTTATTAAATCAAAAATTATGTTTTACTTTATTGATTAACTTGGGAAAATTTAAAAACAAAATAAGAAATAAAACTTTGTTAAGAAAAATCTTTACTAGATCAAACTTTAATCAATAATAATTAATAATTAATTAAGATTCAAAAAAAAAGATTTCTATTGAATTGCTCTAGGATATATTTAGAAATCGGAATCTGGATTCATGAATAATGAATGTTCCTGGGCAAACAAGTCTACCGGCATTACCTCCAGTTTTACTATTCATCGATTGTTACACAAGTGGTTGAACAGCACATAAAAGTTCGCCTCAATATTCTGTGCGAATATATGTCAGATAATCGGCTCATTTATAAAACCGCAAAACCTCTGATAACAAGTCAACAATGAATCATAAAAGAGAGGACTCTATTGCCTGTTGAGCATATCCTCAATTGGCGCACCATAAACACCAATGTTAGCTTGCTACTTCCACTCATACTACTGATTTGAATATTTTTTTAAACTTTACCATTAAATAAATGAGTTAGACAATTTCTTAAATTCTCATTATTTATAGTATCGCAATTTATCAAGATTTTTTGACATAAATTATACTGATCATTTTTAAAAGTTAATAGCATACTTATAATATGAATTTTAAGAGAATAATTGAGAAATGTACTTACTCAAAATATTCTTGAGCAGGGCTAACTGATCCATTGATATTTTTCCTTAATTCCATTGGTTTACACATTTCAGTATTCCATTCATTATTGCATTTCATCCAGGGCAGTTCAAATGTTGTTATGGACGAGAGGGACGCAAATAGATAATAAAATGCCCAGGCTATTATTGTGTTGTAATACATTGCCATGTACAAATCTACGAAACATATTGCGTAACCAATTCCTATAATAATACCAAGGTTAGTTAACTTCAATTTCAAATTTAATACTATAATTGCAAAATCGTATACTAATAGAGTGAAAATATAATGTAAACTTTAATGTAACTTGATACTTTCATGAACTAACAATATTTCTGGGAAGTGATATAATCAATTGACCATTTTATCAGTCATTTCAAAGAAAGTATAGCTATCTTGTTAGTTTAAATCATATTTATAAGATATTGATTTCAGATTAATTTTCCAGATATTGATTACTAAACTTAAGAAATAAAAAAATTTTCGTAAAACCAAGATTACTTTAATTAGACTTATCATGCAAAAACAGAAAGCCCTGCATCATTCAAATTTCATCAATGTCATTTTATCAAAAGGAGTGAGTGAGTGAGTGAGAGTGAGAGTGAGTGAGTGAGAGAGAGAGAGAGAGAGAGAGAGAGAGAGAGAGAGAGAGAGAGAGACGTCAATCTTATTTAATCAGAAGGGAAGTAGAATTGATGAATATTTCCTTAAAGGACGGAATGAGTTAGAGATAAGACCTCCAGAAAAAAGGAGCGAAAGAGAAAAGTTAGAAAAGAGTCGTCTGTTTTGTATATTAAACTCATATAATAATAAAATATAGATTTTTCTCTTCGGTTAAACGTTTTATAGAATCTACGCCACAATCTTATAGAATTGAAAGGAGCATATTTAAAATCTTTACATATATTTTACCTTGGATAAATTTTATATTGTTAATCAAAAAGTTTTGAAAACAATAGACTGACTTTAATTATATTATAAAATAAGAAATAAAAAGATATGAAATAAATCTATAATATAGAATATTTTTGCAAATTGCAAAACTTGTCTAGGTCAATATATTATATGAAAATACACTACTCAACATTAATGTTGTTTTCATTTCATTTATTATTCAAGAATAACTAGATTAGTTTGAGGAATAACTAGAATATTTTCAAAGAGCTCACATTCTTTGAATGATTTTCTGTTTATTTTAATCAAATAATTAGAAAACGTTTCAATATTTGGTTATTCTTTTGAAAAATTGTTAGGAAGTGATGCGAGACCTCAAAGAATATAAGAATCCCATTCAGGGATGAAAATAAACTCAAATATTTCAAATCTAATCTTGCTAATATTTAACTAAGTAAACATTTAATTTCAAGACAAATTTAAAATAAATTTATAAACAATATAAAATGAGAGCAATTTTAACTAGTTAATAATATAAAGTTGTTAAATTTATTATTTTAAAAATATTATTATTAAATGAAAGTTTGTGCCCATCCCTTAACTATTGAAAAGAGAATATTCTTAATATGAGTCGTCGGTCTGAAAGTCAACTATGCGTGAAATGATAGTTTGCATCAGAGAAAAACCATTCCTATAACCTAAGCTCTTATGACTAACCAATTAATATAATTGTCATCAAAAACGACTCAAAAGTTTATCCAATTCTTTATTCATTATAATTGAATTTATTTACATATTATTTTATATTTGTTTTAATTAAAAAAAATAATTGAAATAAATAACACAAAAATAGTGTTTATTATATTATAGAGCAAATCATATCAAGTAATTTAATATTTTATTTATAATTTTTAAATGTAAACTTGCAAGTTTAGTTAAATTAGTTAAGTGTTTACAACTTAAGGTTTGCCAAAAAATATTTTTAAGTTTGTTACTAGTAACTATCTAGCAAATATGCTTGCGCATTTAATAAAATTAATACCTTTCATTATTGGACATAACTTTTTCCAAATTGTAAGACATCCACTGCTGTAATATTGACCAAGGGCCAATTCTAAATAAAATAGTGGCAAACCACCAAATATAAACATCACCACATAGGGTATAAGAAATGCACCTGCAACAAATATATATGTTATAAATAATTAATTAAATAAATATAAATTCATATTTTAATTATTATAATATTCTAGTTTTTAATAGTTTAAAATTATTTTTCTAAGCTTTAGTGTATTTTTTTAAAATTTTTGCAAAAATATAAATTATATAATAAAAATTAACAAGGTATTTTTAAGTAATGTTGACATTCAATGAATTTTGTGAATTTTGTGAAATGTGTGAAAAGTTATAGAGTTTGAGTCAAATTTAAATAATACCCTGATTATTGTAATAAAAGTGAAGAAGTGTCTCACCTCCACCATTCTTATAACATATGAATGGGAATCGCCAAACATTGCCTAGGTCAACAGCAAATCCAATGACAGCTAGAAGGAATTCAATCTTTTTATCCCAGTTTTCTCTTTGTCCGTTCTGTTGGACAGTAATGTAACGCCAGTCTGCGGTACACGAATTACTTTTGTTCACTGCCTTCAACTTTTCACCGGCACTATTGAAAACCGACTCGAGATGACCCGTGGAATGGGACGTTTGCAAACCCTTTTCATTAGTATCTAAGGGCTGTCCAGTTAGCGAAGTGGGAGTCAGCACAAGAGCGGATTGTATTGAGGCCATAGTTGACGACTGTTTAATTTCTTCACCATTAGTGCAATCGTTCTCAATGTCGGGATAATTGGTGTTCTGTACTTCACTGTCTCTCAACTCATCCATTGTTTTGTTGAGATTTTGATTCTTGTCATTAATTTCCATCATTTTGTCAGAATTGTTGACAAAAATTTCTTTAATATTTTTCTTAAAATTTTTTACAGTTTTTCTTATGACTTGTTATATCCGACACTTTTATAATAGGAAAACCATATTTGGTTTCCGTTCCTAAGAAATGTCTTGTTATTAGCGGGGATTTGTCATATCCGGGCTTGTTATAAACGGGTTTCACTGTATTATATGTAAAAATAACTATAAAAAACAAAAAAAAATTCTTAAGAATTTGGTAATTATGTATAATAATATTTAACAAATAAACAAGTATAACTTGTGAAACACAATTAAATAAATCACTTTGCGTATGGTATTCTCGACAGTTTCGGCTAATAATGTTTAGCCTTCTTCAGGAGAGACACAAATAGTTGTGAGCCACTTTTTGATTCCATACGATGAGTCCAGATATGGGATAGGAAAATGATATCTAATAAAAGCACTTTTGTAGAGTTTGAGCCCAAACACATTTAAATGTTTGAAAATTACAGCTATTGTTTATTTATATGAAAACATAAATTTCTAGCGAGGGTATTGCTTGCAACAGAAATTTATGTTTTCATATAAATAAACAATAGCTGTAATTGAATTCTTTTCAAACATTTAAA
>JAQFZM010002376.1:0-13888 GCA_034695785.1 Galumna obvia | reverse complement strand
ATTGGCAAAATATTGCTTTTTAAGTAAATTAGCATGTATAAATGATAATTATACTACTTGATAGCTTTTAAATAGCCTAAAATAGTAATAAAAAGCTAAATAGTCCAAAAATAGAAATTTATTGATTTTTTGAAAAATACCCTACCCTATAGATCTCCAATCCTAAAATTATATTCAAATATAATATTATAACTGACTCGAAAGTAAAATTCTTAATATATATTAATAAATATATAAAATATGAACACTTTTTAAGCAATGCTTTCATCAGAGCGCCAAATAAAATATTTTATGTAATGTTTATGTCACAAAGTTTGAGTAAACAAATTTAGGTTATTCAGAAAGCACGAGCTTTATTGCTTGGCTATACCCTACCCCTTATGATTTTTCCCAAAATACCCTACCACCAACCCCCTAGAGCATAATTTATTTTATTATATATAAATTAATAACTTTTTTAAGAAGCAATAATGTAGTCCCTGTATATTCATTAATATACATAAGAATTGAATTTTTTTAACCCCAACTAGGATTTTGTCTAAAGTTTATCCACTAAATTTTTTTCATTTTATCTAGTATATTTTATAAAGTTTCAAAATTTCAAAAAGTTCCAATTTATTATTACTACGTCCAAAAAGTTTCCGCTGTAAAAAGAATGCAATCATTTCTAAACGGCTGAAGATTATCATTTAAGGTAAAAAGCATTATAAATTTCAAATTTGTGGTGGTCTAACATTATGAACAAAATTTTTAAAAAATCACGTGATCTTAAAAATTTAAGGGACATTTACAAAGGTTATAGTCACAGGTCAAACTTGATATTTAAGTGATGATCTTCTTATTGTATTTGACAGAGGAAGAGATGCTGTATAACATAACACAAAACCAATCAAATCGATAAAGAAGCCAAAAAGTTCTAGTAATTGGAATTTAAAGATTTTTCCATAGATAATCATTATAAAACTCTGGATCACCTTATACATGGAATATTTTGTAAATTATGAATAGAAGACATCATTGTAAACAATTTTGTTCCTTAATACTTTTAGATCAAAGTTAGTATTAAGGTTCAAAATGGCATTAGTTTTTTTAGAACATTTGCTTTTATATATGAATTTTTAATATATTTGACTAGCTCTCATGGCATTATCTTTGTGATAATCGAAAATTATTTTGCAAAAAAGTTACTCACAATGATGTTTTCTATTTGCAATTTACAAAATATTCCATATATAAGGTGATCCAGATTTTTATAATGATTATATATGGAAAAATATTTAAATTCCAATTACTAGAACTTTTTTTTGCTTCTTTATCGATTTGCTTGGTATTGTGTTATGTTATTCAGTCGATGATCTATCTAATTAAGTACCAATCTAATTAACCGACCTATCTAATATACTAAATCTCAAACCAAAAGCCATTTCTATAGACATTAATGTTAAGTAATGATCGATTATATGAAGACTGATGTTATTAACTGATGTTTATTATTAATTGTAAACTGAAACCAAAACTATTAAAAACAATGCATTTTAGTGACCGATCGTATTAAGTAATGAAATGATAAAAACTGTATAATAAACCAAGTTTTTATGTTTTTATATTTTTAATGATTTCAAACAAAATGTCGGCTGAAAACGACAAAAACTTTCGATTAATGAAATAATTTAAATAATTTATAACTTTAAAATTGGCGTTAAAGGAGATCAATTAATAAAATATTATAAATTGGAAAGTCATTCAAATTTAACTCAAATACTCAAAAAGAGAACTAATAATTGTTTGAAATCTTTAAAACAACAAAAAATAACTGATTATTTGCCTATAGTGTAATTTTTTGGCTTTTTATGAAATATTTGCTTATAAATATAAAATGACCTGTCTTATTAACTGATCGATATTATTAACTATTTTTGGTTTCCCAATTAGTCAATTAGATCGATCATCCACTGTATTACATCTATTCCTCTGTCAAATACAATAAGAAGATCATCACTTAAATATCAGGTTTGACCTGTGACTATGACCTTTGCAAATGTCACGAAATATTCAAGATCACTTAAATTTTTAAAAATTTTGTTAATCATGTTAGACCACCACAAAGTGGAAGTTTATTATGCTTTTTACCTTACTTGAAAATCATAAGCCGTTTAGAATTGATTGCATTTTCTTTACCGCGGAAACTTTATGAACGTAGTAATATTTAACCATGATGTGTTTAAAACCATATTTCAAATTAAAATTGAATAGTTTCTATTCAAATGGTTTTTAAAGAATAAATATTAATTAAGCCATTCTTGAGATATTCCGTGTCAAAGAGAAAGGGAGAGATATTTTCATAATTTACATGTATTACTATTTTTAGATTCGAATCATAATTATTACAAATCCATTCAGTCGTGTATCGAAATTAAATTAGCGAAACAAAAATGTATTCCCAATCCATTTATTGATGAAAACTTTATTCTTATTAATTCGAGTCAACACTTTACAAAAATATGTAATAATACTGATAAAACATTTGACTATAATTATGAAGAAAAATGTTATAATTCTTATTATAAAGATTGTTATCAGGAATATTATACAATGAGTTTGGAAAATCATTACATTAATTTTGAATCGGATTCAAATTTAAAAATAAAATACAATTATTTAAATGTATTTCACTACTCATCAGAACCTTTAATCTCATTTACAATATATCTTTCAAATATCGGGGGTTTGTTTAGTTTGTGGTTAGGATTGTCTTTTGTCGATATCATTGCTATTATTAAATATTTATTAATATATATAAAATATAAAATAAATATAGAATTCATTATCATTATTTTGAAAGATATTGTTATAAGATATAAAAATATAATATTACTAAAACTATTATTAAAAAATCTAATGAAATTACTTATCAAATTAAAAAATATTCAATGGAAAACAATAATTTCGTTATTAACTATTCCAATATTAATTCTTCAGTTTAAAGAAATATTTGAAATATATTTTAATTTTTCCACTAAAATTGACGTCGAATTTAAGAATTACCGAAACAGTGAAAACCTAATATCTATATCTCTTTTTCCTTCAATCACTTTGTGCTTTAAATACACTTTCGATGAAATATTATTTAAACTAATTAATGAAAAATATACAACATATTCCGAACCCTATATTTTGCCCGAATTTCGTGAAACAGATATTTTGCGTAAAAATATATCTTTAGATTCTTACGAAAAATCTTATTTAGATAATCATGGAAAATTTATTAAAACTCAACAAAAATTATTAGACCATATAAATATACTAATTAAAGCAAACAATTTTGGTGAATATAAAAAAAACTGGAGGACATTTTATAATAAAAATATTTCAGGATTTGAAAAAACAATTAATGATTTTATTATTTTTGAAAATATTTTCTCAAAGAATTCAGTCGGTAATTCAACTTATAATCTTACACCATTTGGAAATTGTTTAACCTATTCCAACCCTAATTTTTCAAATGCTACTTATTTTGATGAATTCATATTTACACCTTTAAATGAATTGATAATCAATAGGCAGGTTAACTTTTTTGATTTTTCAATTAACTTTCATTCTTCTGATTCAATGCCTGTTTATAATTCTGAATTTAATCACTTAATTAAAACAAAACTCAAAAGCGATACTTTTTCGATGAAAATTAATAGATTTGAATTAAAGCGTTTACCTCATCCTTACGAAACAAATTGTAATTTCTATGGAAACAAAACTCGATTTCAATGTTTGAATGAATGCTATTTTAAAGAATATATGAATGAAATGAAATGTATTCCTAATTATAACAGTTTATTCATAATTCCTTTCAATAATTATTCAGAATATTCTAAATATATTTATTGTTATGAAGAAAACACAGATTTGGTGAAAGCAATCGAAAAGAATTTAAAAGAAAAATGTGATAAACAGTGTTTGGATGAATGCGAGGAAACCTTATTTCTTCTCGACTCACAAATAGACGACTCATTTTATGATAAATCACTATATATATCATTTGCTAAATTATTTTTTCAAATAATAATATTTATGCCCAATTTGACTATGGTACAATTAATTGTTACTTTAATTAATTTAGTCAATGCATGGCATGGAATTAGTTTTAATGATGTCATGAATATAATGTTAAATATACTATCAAAATATCCAAAATTAATTTTAATTTTAACAATATTATGGAGATTTTTGAATAAAAAATTTGATCAAACTATTTTACAAAAAATGGGCAATATAATAAAGAAGGTAAGATTTATAAATTTGCAAAATTATTAATCATATTTTAAATTAATTTTAGTTAATATTCGTACTGCCTTTGGGTTTATTATTATTCTATCAAATGATTGGAATTACAATCGATTTCTTTGATTTCAATACAATCACTAAAATTTACATTAAATCTAATGAAAATGATTATCATTTTCCATTAATTACACTCATTTATCAACATAATATAAGTAATTCTTACATTATTAAATAATATTTAAACAAATTTTATTTTTAGTGTCCAATGAATGTCAAGAAAATTTTTTAGTATGCAATGATAAATTTATTGAAAATTCTTGTAACTGGAACAAAATAAAAGAAAAATATAATATTAGAGAATTAAACTCATTTTATAGTAAAAGGGTTTATTCTATACTTGAATGCCTTAGAGAAGATTTATTACCTCTTTTAGATGAGAAAAAAATTTACGAAGAAGAATATCATATTGAAATAAAATTTTTCAATAATAAGCCAATTAATCATTACGATGGATATTTTATTATGGGTAAATCAAAGCAAGGTTTAGTTGAATATCAAACTATTAAAAGTATCATGGTGATAAATAAAAATAGAAATACTTTTGAAGAAATATTATCACGAAATTCTGAATTATATCCTAGATCCGATATGCTTAATCCTGAAATATCATTAAAGTTTCATTGGAAACCCATTTTAGAGGCCAATGAATTGAACCATAATTTCAAAATTAATATTTTACAAAACAATAGCATTTTTATCACAAAAAGTTTGCGCTCTTATTTAGAACCGCCATATGGAAAATGTAGTCATTATAATCTCAATATTGAACAACCATTTAATGCCAGTTCTCATATGCAATGTTATAGAAGATGTCTCATTAGATATGCAAGAAATCGCTTTAATTGTAATCCACTTATTATAGACTACTCTATTAATGATTTAGATTTAGAGACAAACGAAGATTATTTTGAAACAAATATTTGTTTTTATGACAAATACATGGAATTTGAATCGAATCGAAAGAAAATTAATGAAAAATGTTTAAAATTGTGTCCTATTGACTGTCTTTCTATTGATTTCTTTCATTACGCTCTCGAAACCAATTCGTTAGTTTGCAACGATTATTGGCTTAAATTAAATGTAACTCAAAAATATTATAAAAATACACTGAATTGGGACACAAACCAACCGATGTTTGAATACATAGAAGAGCCTATTATGTCATTCACCGATTATTTAACTTCATTCGGTGGATTACTGGGTTTATGGTTTGGAATCAGCGGTAAAGATATGATTAATTGGTTAATACAAAAAAAAATATGGAATTACTTAACAATAATTAATAAAACAAAAAATATTGTTAAACCTTTTCAATAATAAAGAATAGTTAAATTAAAAAAATTTATCTTGAGGAATAGTAGTATACTAAATTGTATTCTATTAACTACTCTATTTAATCAAAACCATTTTAATAACTAATGAATTCAAAAAAGATTAAAATAAAAATGCGTAACACATTTCCGCTTTGTAATATTATCAAATTAGGAAAAGTTTTAAACTAAAAATATTTATGGATTTTTGGACTAAATATTTAAAATATTGACTAATTATAGACTTTCAAATATAGATTTTTAAAAATTGATTAAATAAAGTTTAAACAAAAATAAGCTGAAAAACATGAATTTAAATGTTAATTGTTTCGTTTGAATACATTTTGGCTTTTATTTAATATATAATTCCCTAAAATTTGGAGAAAAGGATTTGTTTACAAATGATTATATTTTATTAAAGTCTTAAAATTATAGTAAAATTTGATTTAGTTTTAAATATATTTGATTAAATTTAACTAATATTTAATTCACTAAACAATTGACTTGTGTTCAGCTAAAACCAGACTTTTGAAATCATATGATTACTATAATATATAACATAAAAGGTACCAAAACTTTACTTTTTGAGGGAAATTATTTTTACCTTTTTTATGCTATATATTATAGTAACACGATTTCAAAAGTCTGGTTTTAGCTTAACACAAGTCAATTGATCGACAGGCACTTAGAAGGGCGTTAACAGATCGCATGCGCTATCATTAAAGGGACTTATTTTGGCGCTCAATAGAGTAAAAGCATTGATTTGTTTTTATTTATTTGTTTTAATTAATAATTATAATTAAGTTAATGATTTATCAAATCAATTAAAATGAATAATTCAGTGCTATTGAATAACATCATTGGTATCACTAATATCAGAGATCGACATCAATTGAAAGATCATTTGATTGAATTAAAAGATAAACAGAATTCAATCAAAACGAAGTCAAAGAATCCAATAATTTGGAAGCAAAATATCAATAAATTATTGAAGAATTCGGTAAGAACTAAAATATTCAATAACTATATATAACTTGATAAATTATCTAGGGCAATTCATACATAAACACATCAATTAAACACTATTCAAACCACTAAAGTTGTGCACATTTGGGCTCATTTCACACGTCATTTATTGTGCTTAACGCCCTTCTAAGTGCCTGTCTGTCAATTATTTATTGCGTAATAATACAATATATTTCAATGTTGTTTTAATAGCAAGGTGCAATAAATATTTCTTAAGGCCGAATATGTTTTTTGATAAATTATGTACAAAAAGTTGAAATCATTTCAAAAGAAGCTTATATAAATTGAAATTTTAATATTAATTTATATAAGCTTGATAATTTAAAAATATATTTTTTAAATTTGAAATAAAATGTTTTTTCAACTTTTGTTTTAAATGGTCTAGTGAAAGGTGACCCTTTTATATTTAGAGTGACCCTTAGACCCTTGACCTTTCGAGTGATCATTGTACCCTTAGGTCCTTCGAGTGAACCTTGAAACCTTAGTTTTTACCCTTTGAGTGACCTTTGGAACTTTAAAGTGATCCTTTGACATTTAGAACCTTGACCTTTTGAAAACAACAACTTTTGTATACATCGAGTGATCCTTGAAACCTTTGATTGAATTTTTGAGTGACTAATCCAGTTATCATTTGACACTTTTGAGAGACACTAGGACATATTAAGTAAATTTTGGAAGCACCCTTAAGGGATTTTGGATAATTCGAGTGATCATTTGATCCATTAAATTACACTTTGTATCTCTGAGTAAACCTTTAGCTAGGAAAATAAAAATTGATATTTGGAAATTTGAATTAAATTTTGATAATTAGATTGTTTAAAAACGATTATATACAATAAATATTTTCATTAATTTTAGAAATAAAATGATATTCTATTTATTCCTTAATCAATATATAATTAAAAATTATATAATTTGTAACACGATGAATGTAATAATAAATAAATTGGGGGAAACAATAAAAACTATAATTATTTGTAAACAAAAAATAGGTTTTGATAACTAAAATGAATGTCAATGAGTTGACCGATTTAAAGCTTGTATGGAAGCCTATTGATCTATAAATTTTAATTTTTGGTGACAAAGAAGTTGTGGTTCTGTTGAGCGACCTCTATCGGGCGTCACAATTAATTCAAATTTGAATTTATTTTTAAAATAAAGTGTAAATTAATTTTTATCAATCATTTATATGTATATGTTTTGAATAGTTTTGATATTTGTAACTCATTTCTATAAATTGAATGCTAATCTCTAGCTATTCAGTTGTCTGTCTTATGTAATTTTGTGCACATTATGTTCTCTATGTACAATTTTGTACTTGCTCAAATAATTGTTTTTTACTACCAATTATTTGTGTCAATTATTATTTGTAAACCTTCATTATCAATTCTAAATGGTTAAGAAATCTATCAAATAACAAAGAAGTTGGTAATCTCCCGAAAAATTTTTGAGAACAAATTTTATGAAATGCTAGAAATCATTAATAATAATAATTTAAAGATAAAATTTTTAATTTTTTTGTTATTTTAATAATTTTAAAGAAGGTGTATATCACTTCTAGCTCATTTTGTGTTTACTATCTTTCTTTCTCTCTCTCATTTTCTCTTACTTTGTGTCTCTATCTATCTTCACTTTTTAGATTTAAAATGGTCAATTAACTTTAATAAAATAAGATACGGCACTTTTTCACTACATTTACATTATAAGTGCAGTTTATGTAATCGTTTCGCACCCGGTGGCCCGCCTACCTTTCAATTCTCCAGGCTAACCCTCCTATTTTATCTTTGGAAAGAAGCGAAATAATGTTTGTAGTCTCTTAAATTCTTCCCTGAGGGAAAACCCTTTTGTTAATAACGTGGAAATTTCGTCTTTTTGAAAAAATGGAGTTGAATTGTAGGTTGTGATATCCTTCTCTGGTGATCAACAATTTTGACCGTAACGGGGAAATTTCCTTTTTGAAAGAAAGGAAAGGGAGTGGTTAGCTGTTAAATCTTTCTCTGGTTACCAACCCTATTAATAATGAGAAAAGTTCGTCTTTTCGAAAGTAACAGAAAAAAGTTTTTAAGTTGTGATATCCTTCTCTGGGGACCAACCTCTTTTGTTAGTTACGGGGAAATTTTGTTTTTTAAAAGAAACAGAAGGGAGTGGTAGTCTGTTATAAACTTCTCTTTTGATCAATCTTTTTGATATTAAATGGGAATTTCGTCTTTTTGATAATAAAGGAGAAGTGTGTGTAAGCTGTGATATCCTCTTTTGAGACTAAACATTTTGTGAGTAACGGGGAAATAACACCTTTTCGAAAGAAAAAGAAAGGAGTGGTAGGCTTTGCTCTCATTGCCAATCACTCACATATCAAATTACAAAGTACATGAAACAAGGAAATTCTAACTTGCAGTGAAATCTTTTTAAAACGTTTGATTATATTTTTAGCTGGACAGAATTAAATTGCTATTATATTATATTGATAAAAGCTCGTAAATGTAGTGATTATAGGCTTTGCCTCAAACCTTGTTCAGCTTACTCATCTCTCTCTCTCTCTCCCTCTTTCTTACTTTCTTTTCTTTATCTCTAACTAACTATCTTATCCATTTCCACTTTAAATTAAAATAAACATAATTAATTTTAATATAACAACTTTTCAAAAACTTAAGAATTTCCCTTTATCAATATATTCCAGATAATTTCTTTATGATAAATTTTAAACCACAAACTTATGATATAACTTTTGGATATAATTTGTAAAATTACAAATCTTAAAAATAACGTTAAGGTGAATTACGTCACAAAAACAAAATTTATATACTTTATAATTTTTAGAATTATTTAGGTTTTATCTTATCAATCATATTTTATAGTAACCAGGATGAATGTTTCAAATAAAAGAAACCTAAATAAACTTTTATAGAATACACTTACTAATGCAATGAGTTTTAATAATTTTTTAATAAATTTTATTTAAACCTATCTTTTAAAAATTTTACCAAATTAAACTTGTTAAATAAATATAATTAATAAAATAGTTATGTTCACCTTGAAGTTAATAAATTGCTCAAGTTGGTTTCAAAATATTATATCTTTATCAATATAATTTCTAAGAAGTAGCATTTGAACTTTGGATTGTGTTAATTTAATTAAAGATCGTATCACAAAATTTGCCAAGTTAATAACAATATTTACTGAGCTAAAATATCAGATTTATTCTTATATATTAGATTAATTATTGAAAAATTATATTGATAAAGAAACACTTTCCCAGGCAAATTTATTTTAAAAATATTATTAGAGAACATAAAATAAATTATTACAGTTTTATAAAAATGAAATCTTTAATAATATTTGGTATTTTATTTGCAACGGGTATTTATTAATTTATTTTTATATAATATATATTTTATAAAATAATTTATATTTTCAATGTTGGCTTTCAGTATGGATGAAATAATTTATACGTTGATAGGGCACACAAAGAAGATAGAGGTACCCTGGATCATTTGAACAAATATATAGTCTTCTGCATTAAGGATCTCCTTATCTATAAGGAAGATACTGACTTAATGAGAAGTTTTGAGACAAATATAAAAAATATTATCGCAGATATTCACAAAACATCTTCACCACATCAGTTGGAATTAGATTTAAGAAATTTATAGACAAATTTGAACTTGGCTGATGCCAAATGTGATGGAATCGAGGCTAAAATGCAAATTTAAAAAATATCAATATCAAAATAAAAAATCGCTAAATGTATTATGTACAGTAAATAATAATATAATTAAAACTTAAGTATATTTTCAAAAAATATTTTAATTTTTTCTTTATTAATTTGTTTATTTTATTGATAAAATTTTTATTTTTAAAATCCAGAACTCATCATTACTTGTTATAGTGTCTTAAATGATATATCGAATAAAGTTCTTTAGGTCAGGTTCACTTATATGTTTAATTTTATTAATATATGAGATTTGATTTTTCTCAAGAAAAAAGATTATTTAAATTGATTTTTTCATTCCATTTATATTTTTATAAAGAGTTATTATTAAAAACTTTCATTAATAAAACAAGGTTTGAGGCAAAGCCTATAATCATTACATTTACGAGCTTCTATCAATAGAGTATGATATCAAGTTAATTTAGTCCAGTTAAAAATATAATCAAGAATTTTAAAAAGAATTCTTATGTTTGTAAGGTTTCCTATGTTTCAAGCACTTTGTAATCTGTTATGTGAGTGATTTACTAAAATTGAGATTGACTAAAATCGAATTATCTGTTCATTACAACACCCATACTAACGGTCTAAGTTTTAAAAATGAACCTTCATCAAAATTGAATTTTAAATGATTGACTTAAACTCAGACTGAATACGCTTATAACCATTGTACTTTAAATTAACATATAAAGTTTAACTATATAAATTACAATATCAGCGTTGTCTTTATCAAAAGCACGATCCCTATATAGAGTGTACATTGCCTATCACTTCATTACTATCAAAATGGCTATAAAATAATTCATTGTCATTCACAAAAAATTAGGCTTATCTTTACAAACTAAAGGGTTGATCTCTTGAGATAACCCATTTTATTTGTCATCTTTGTTACTATTAAAATGACAATTGAATTACCCGTTGCATTCCATGAGGAAAATGTAACCTCGTTACAAACAAAAGATTAAATCTCCAAAGAGAACATAACCTAACTTTCCCTAATTTATCTATTGAAAAGAATAATAAATTTACTATTAATCTACAAAAAGATATTGATTTCTTTATACTGATAAAAGGTATATCATCATCGTGTGCATAGCGTGTCTGTGTTCTTTACTATAGAAAAGACTGATAAATTACCTATTATTATTAAAAATAAGAAATTCCCTCGTTATTAACAATAGGGTTGGTAGACAGAAACTGATATCACAGCCTACAACTCTATTCAATTTTTTTCAAAAGGACAAAATTTCCCCGTTACGGAAAAAGTTTTGATTAAAAGAGTAAGGTATCAAAGCTTACCACCAACTTCCGTTTCTTTCAAAAAGAAGAAATTTCCACGCTACAAACAAATTGGTTAGTTACCAGAGAAGGATAACACTGCAACAACTCGCTTCAGTTTCTATAAAAAAGACGAAACTTCTTGGTTACTAACAAAATTGTTGGTCACCAGATAAGGATATCACAGCCTACACACGCTCTTCCATTTCTATCAAAAAGGCGAAATTTCCCTTTTACTAAACAAAGGATTGGTTACCAGAGAAGGATATCACTGCCTACACACACTAAAGTTAGTGACAAAATTAATGAGCACTATATAAAAGTTATAAATTTTATAATAAAAGTTTTATAATAAATAATATACATAAATGACTATCGGAAACTGGTCCGTTTCGTCATTTCCTTTGTTTTGATGTGCCACATGACCCATCAAAACAATGAATTCTCCGAAAACTGAAGACATCGACCGTCATTTCAACGCCCGCAAGACTGTCCTCTTTGTCTTCAACAGCGAGTATGCCAACCCGTCTTCAGATGTGTATAGCAGTTAAAGGCGCTAAAATTAATTATTAATTATTTTTATTCTAAAATTATTTATATTTAAATTATTTATTTCTAATTAAAAAAAACTGTTTAATTGTTTTAATTAATTATTAATAAACGCAAGAAATAGCCCGTGGCCTACTGCGTGTGTAGTGTAAAAGGCAATTTTAATTGTTTGCCGAAAAAAATTTAAGAGATCACTCAGTCAAATCCAAAACCCACCGCGTGGAGACGATCTCTGTTAGGTCTCATTCATTTCTTCCAGGGGTTGGCTTCCTGTCTCTCCCCTAAAATATATTCGATGCAATGTCAAATAATTGTTAAAGATCTCTTTGTATACAACATTACTGGTTAAAAATCTATTCTTATTTTTCGTGGTGAATATTTAGAGAGACGCTTGTCTACTCACCCTTGACCCTTGTGTTAATTCAGTTCAATTAGTTGATTGAATTGGATCTACTAAATCCAATTTATTGAGTTTAACAATGCAATAAACTAAATTCTGGTCAATCATATGAATAATATCCTCTGAGGCATTCATGTCTTCCGGTGGTCTGTGACAGACACACAGACAAACAGACAAAATCCTTAAATTTCCTTTATATGTAGTAAGGATATACTCTGAGGCATTCATGTCTTCCAGTGGTCTGTGACAGTCACACAGACAAACAGACAAAATGATTAAATTTCCTTTATATGTAGTGAGGATATCCTCTGAGGCATTCATGTCTTCCAGTGGTCTGTGACAGACACACACACAAACAGACAAACAGGCAAAATCCTTATATTACCTTTATATGTAGTAAGGATATCCTCTGGGACATTTATGTCTTCCAGTGGTCTGTGACAGACACACAGACAAACAGACAAAATCCTTAAATTTCCTTTATATGTAGTAAGGACATCCTCTGAGGCATTTATTTCTTCCAGTGGTCTGTGACAGTCACACAGACAAACCGACAAACAGACAAAATGATTAAATTTCCTTTATATGTAGTGAGGATATCCTCTGAAGCATTCATGTCTTCCAGTGGTCTGTGACAGACACACAGACACACAGACAAACAGACAAAATGATTAAATTTCCTTTATATGTAGTGAGGATTTATTTAGTGCTCATTAAATATGTCACTAACTTTAATTTTATATTGAAAATTCCATTTTGCCCTATTTTTCTGAAACTCCTTGAGATATTTCAAACATATTTGGTACACGAATATATTATTTAATTGTTAATTTAATTTTAAAGAATCATTTAAATTAGCCTAGTAAAATTTGAACAAGATCAATTCGAATTTTTGAAATTTTGAAATTTGCAGGCTTATTTTAACTAATTTAATAAGAATATTGAAAAACATAAAACACGTATATGATCAATTTTGATTTAGATTATAAAAAACATAAATTTAAATTAATATCTTAAACAATGTTTTAAATTTAAGAAATTTTCGAAAATATTGAATAATTTAAAAAATAACCTAGCAAGATTAAAAATATTTTGGTAACATAAAATCTAGACAAAACCATAGTTAGGGTTTAAATAAAAATCAATTTGAATAAATATTCGAGGAGCAAGAGTAAAAAATGAGTCTCCCCATTTAAAGACTCGACTGTATATCTGTATAAATATCGAATCAGTAAAAAAAATATGAAATTATATAATTATATCTTTTATAAAAATTAATCA